>SDVV010016406.1:0-13306 GCA_016164225.1 Gammarus roeselii
GCCGTGCACTCTAGACACCCGTCACAGGGTGCCGTGCACTCTAGACACCCGTCACAGGGTGCCGTGCACTCTAGACACCCGTCACAGGGTGCCGTGCACTCTAGACACCCGTCACAGGGTGCCGTGCACTCTAGACACCCGTCACAGGGTGCCGTGCACTCTAGAAACCCGTCACAGGGTGCTGTGCACTCTAGGCACCCATGCTGCATTTAACCCTTGATTTACGTAGTATATTAAAGAAATCATTGTGGCAAAATGTAGGTTTACGGAAATACATCATTGAGTCGTTGAATGTTTTAGTGCAGTCTTGGAATCGTTTACTAGCAGAAACAGTGCGAGGAGATCTCGCAGTTATGACATCGAAGTTCAGCAAGAGTCTAAGATATCGTTACCATTAACTTAATAACCTATTTAGTTTTTCAAACGTCCCCGAAGAGTGGCACAGCAGCTCTTTTCAATGACACAATACCCTTTAAGTTGGATACAAACAAGTAATATCTCCCGCGTCCTGTCATAGCGGGTTAGCATTATTTAATGCAGATAAGCGGCAACTGCTGCATCTACCTCTATTAAAAAACGATGTACATAAATACAACGTTCCTTGTTTGTGATTAAAATAGATGATTTCTCTTAAATAATCACAGTTGTAAACATAACCCGGCAAACGCCACACCTTCCATCATTCGCCTATACTGGACGAGGAGACTTCCATTAGTGATTATCTCATGCTTTGATTCTTACCATAATATGTGGAGTGGATTGCTACCATAATATGTCGAGTGGATTGCTACCATAATATGTCGAGAGGATTGTTACCATAATATGTCGAAAGGATTGTTACCATAATATGTCGAGAGGATTGTTACCATAATGAGTCGAGAATAAATATTCAAAGAAAAGTTGAGGCTTTTCTTCGATTGTTTTTCCGATTTCTCTATAGTGAATGCCGAGTGCTAGACGTGGTTGCGGTCGGTAGCTCCAATAACTTGGAAAAATAAATACCTCGCATTGTTTCATTTATTATTTTAATCGAGTTACTGTTAAGTTGTCACCTGCGGCCATCTGACAGTATACGGCTACGATAGCCTGAAACAATCTTTTCAAAGTGACGAGATCCACAAGTTCATGTTTGCATGGAAAAGCTGTGTGCCATCGAATAAAAGCACGATCTTTCACGAGAGAAATCGCTATCATATTCACACTACCAGTCAGTGATAGTGATAGATAAACGCTACTTATCTACCAACTGTGTTCCAAATATAAAAATAAATTGCAATGCAAGCCTTCATTGTGATTGAAGAATAACTGTAAGAAAAGGGCAAATGTTTAAAAAAATATAATGATTGAGTGGTTTTTGAAATCAAGATGCCTGATCTATTCATCTTGCATTTAATGACGTTGTAGAACCTTATACTCTTGAAGGGTGGATAAGTTGACTACTCATCGAGCGCGAGTACGTACATCAGTAGTGCCTCGATGAGCCCTGAAAAGCATCGTAGAGAAGAAGCACGACGCAAAGGTGTTACGTTTGTGAACATAATGGGGTGGGATCAGTTCCGTTTTAGTACCCTTTAGTGACATATCCTCTGAAGTTGCAAATTGTTGTGGACTCTTTACATACATATTTATAAATATATATTTAGAGAAACACCTCAAAATACCATGAAAAACATCTTGTAAAGTTGTAAATAAGAGTAGTAACTGTGTTAAGTTAGTCTGTAACGGTAAAAGGAATGAGTGATTCAACGTCACAAGCCATACCAAGCCCGTAAATGGGGTTGAGTACTATGCGCCACGCATAAAGGATGTCACAGCGCCTTTTTATTTTACTGGTAATACTTACAAACTATAGGTCATTAAGAAAGTAGACTAAGAATATATAACATGAAAGAGTATGAATCACGATGTTAAGTAGTTGTTATCATTAATCAAAATTACTTATAACATCTGCTTATACGTGTGTTCAGTACATTTATTGCATAAATAAAATTTATTGAATGTTTCGTTTGCATCGCGTTATCCACGAGCAACTGCCTGAATGTTTGTGTCATCACATTCTATTAACATATATATTTACATAACGTGAAATAATTTGTTTTCTTTTCCTTACGCACGGAAATTGATAATATAATAATAGACACAAATACGTTGCAGTTATCTTTTTACCATGCACGACATTACAGTTTTGAGTTATTAGGTCTGGGTATCTAAAGATGAAAGGGACGGGTTACCTAACTCGCGAGTGAAGTCAGAACGCATATGGGTAACCACAGCCTAAGTTGCTATCTGTGTGGTTATAATGGGTGCATTGGGGATGACGTCGAAGACCCTGTACTCACGGCTGCTGGTTGTAGTTGTGTCGTAGTCTAGGTACAACAGTAAGAGTACGACGTAAGCTAGGGATTATATTGTGTAACATAATCATTGAACTAAGCTAGCTCTAGGTAAGCTATAACCAGTTTGTTACCATATTCACGATTAATGCATTTGCTAATTATTTTCTTGGTAGCAGTTGAATGAGACAAGATTAACAAGTATTTTTGTTCAACTTTCGATCGGAAATCTCAACGGTTATATGGTCGTGTACTCCTACGAGGACGAACTTCAAATAGAAAACTTTTATTTTTTCAGTCTGGGTCTAGACTGAACCCATGCCTAAGGGGATTTTTAATGAAGCTATTCATAAGGCTTTTGGAAAATTGAAAGCAGAGAAAGTGACGACACTTTAGTAGAAGAAAAATAAATCGAGCGGAAACACTGTTGAAGAAAATCGCTGCAAAATTATTTCGGCCTTGGATTAAAAAAATCTATTTGCCTTCCAGACTGTTTTCGTTCGATCGTAAACGTTTTCCGTCGTATCAGTATTCCTCTCGAATATTTTCGAGAACAAAATTAATCGGGTAGAACAGCTCTCGGCCGTAAATGCTTTCCGGTGAAAACTATACAGCGTAAACATTTCCAGTCCTACAAACTAGGATGCTAAATGGGCGTCTCCTGTCTAGATGTTACTGGACATTTTGGCAGCTATGTTAGCGATGGGAAACATCCAGTCAATTCCGCTGTCTAAATATTACAGGTAATTTTGGGCAACGCATATATGTAAGGTGCGTGTTGACCATGTTTTACGCGCCTCTGCAACGTGCACGGTAGAAAAACACGCTTCCAGACTATTAGTAGTACACGAATAATGAATGTTTCTGGCCTTTGGTCTATTTACAAACTTGTGAAGTCAATGAAAGCAAATCTTTTCTACTAAGAATTTAGTTAGGCCGAAATTACTCGGATTTTAGCGGTCCCAATTTCAAAAAATTCGATTTAGTTACTTTCCAACAGTAGGCCCAGAATCGGTTCTGATTTCCGTGAATTTAAGTTGGAGGCATGAATAAATGAAATCGTTCACGGGTCAAGTGCACGGCGCTACAATATTACCCTTGTAATAGTACAGAAATGACAGAAAAGATAGGCGATAACGAAACAACTTTTCATATTCAAGCAAAAACGTATTTAATCAACATGTTCATTAAAATACCAGCATGAAGTCATTCCGCATGTATTTGATGTTGAATGAATAAAATAGAGATGGCCTACTGTGAGAAATTGAGTAGTCTCGTCATACTAAGCGTTTAACGGACTAGCTTGTGTAGCGTTTGTCAAAATTGTGAAAAGGCCTCTAGAAGAAAGTTATCACACTTTTTACAGCTCTTTTTTACCCGTCTGGCCTTCAAATAAAACTTAGTTTTCACAAGGTTTATTTCCAGAGAACGGAAGATTAGACAGGAGTGTCCCAGGTTACTTGCGTAAATTCAATGTTTTCGGAGTGCCGAATGCTAAATTAAAAAAAAACAAGACGTAATTGTGCACTACAACATTTATCCGACCGAGATTGAGCTTGTTTTTATCAAGATTCAACTCTTACAAAATACAATCGATGTGCGACTTGTGACCTAGAAAGTATTGAATTTATAATAATTTTAGTTAATCGTGTATTTATTGATGTTTCGTATGTTATAGACTTTGCGCATTCGTTTCTCTTAAAGTGATTACTAGTCTTTCGCATGCAGCTTATGTGGATACCAATGCGCGAAAACGTCACAAATTCTCTTTTTCCTATTTGTTCAGTAAGAGAAAAACAACTCCTGTAACACTCTAATATAATTTCCATGGTCCAGAAAAGGCTCCAAAATTAATCAGGAGGTAAGTTATGTTACTAACAAGTTATTGAACTATGGATTAGAGTGATCAGGATTACTAGCGCGATAGAGTATGTTCTTCTAGCACCGATCGGAGGGTGCCAATTCTGGCTGAAGGGTTGGGGATCAATGTCCAAATGACAGGTTGGCCTAATTAAAATATATATCATTTGCCCCGCGGTTACAACTACGTACAGTAGCGAGCAAATATTCGTTTATGATTAGTCTGTAACCGGCAAAACAAATTCGACTTTCCCCACTTGGAATTTAACTAAATTCAACTAAAAAAGTTTACGGTACCATGTGTGGACAAAGCTTCTTAATGGGTAATATTAATCAAATTTCCGATTAGTTCAAATATATAGCGGAAATTTGAATATTTCACTTTTAAATTATGAAAGAATTTTCGCTCGCTACTGTACCTAGAATAATTCGTACGATTGCCCAGCGTGTTAAAAACACGCACATTTGCCCGCGGGCTGGAAACACGTCCCCCTTATATAGGTTGGGTAGGCAAGGTTCTAATAATATGCTCATCACGTAGCCAGCAAATATTTCCAGCTAAACGCAACATGACGTAAGACGTCGAAGCGACCGTTACAGTTGTCATTCACTATGCATTCTTATTATGACAACGATTATTTAGGAAAATATGGGGCTTCATATTCAGATTCTATGAACGGAAATCGTATAATAATACTAACAGATAGCCTTCCAGTGATTCGCCTACAACGTTGGTCTGGCAGCAAACTACCTCTTGTACGTCCCTACAGTTCGCATCTGTTTTGAAACCATTCTCCATTGTGGTGTTGTTGTGTCCAATGACGAGTGGTTGCACGTCAACGTGTTACGCTACGTTGCGTGCAGATAGAAAGAATTGCTGACTACGTTACGAGCGAGTTGCTGAAACCTGTCCTACTCTACTTAAACTAACTAAGAGGCGTGTGTTTCTAACCCTTAGAGCAGAGGCAAGTATTACTCGATGTTACTATTTTTATGTTTTACCCCATAGAAGAATACATATAAAATATGTATTCTTCTATGATAGGATAGGTTGAACTGAAACTAATCCTAATCAAGGCTCCCAATGGGTCTCATTGGAAATGAGCTTCCCTTGGTTAGGTCAGAGTGAGATAGGTTGAACAAAAATACGATTAAATTAAATGTGTGTATATATAGGCTAAAGGAAGTGAAGATGAGAACACACAGACATTGGAAGATCTTGAGGGTTCTTTTGAAAACACTGAATTACATTTCATACTGAGTTCTATACAAGAATTCTCTATGCTTAACCGACTATTCAGGGTAAAACGAAGACTCGTACCTTCCAAAAAGGCTCAACGATCGAATAATCTTGCGTCGGTGCAGTAACTGGAATCGAGATGCACTAACTTTTTATAGTCATCACTTTGATGGATTGATGGTGGGCTTATCTCCACCAGGGCAAAGATACGAGTAATCGCTAGCTACCCCGCGCGGCACGTAGATCATCGATTTTGGCAAGCTCGCTCTTACAATACGAAAGCTATGAGTTTATCAAATGTATAATTATTCAGTTCAAACGAGGTACCTACGCACGCTGGTGCATACCACAACAACATTTCAAATAGAACTGTTTATGCGTAGCTATGCATACAAGTTATCTTTTATATGCTCTTTGATTAATATAGTGTAGTTCTTTTGTAGGTTGAATAATAATAACAAGTCCACTCCATCGGATCTCATGACGCAAGTTCCTACCGGTTTCTCTGTAGAGGGGAATCGCTGAAACTTTTATACTCCCAGGGGCGGCTGGTGCGCGCTTTGCCCCATATTAATAACAGGACTAAGAAACAATTGTTTACTGCCAGCAGCAGTTAGTCCAGGTTCTTTTACGCTAAGGGTTAGTCCTGTCCTAATCTCTTATCCGCCGGATAGTAAAATAACCACTTTTAAATTTAACTCTAAAATGAAAGACATGCGATTACATTAAGAGACTAATCTCTATTGGATTATATTAGATTAAAAAAGAAAGAAAGAAATGATAAACGTTTATTCACGAGATGCCTCGTGGTATTCTTGGGAAGTACAAAACATTTCCTAATTCTAAAATGCACATTAAATTAGGGGTACAATTGTATCGAGCTATGTATTTGGCTCCACATAAAACTTGTTAGTTCTATGGAACAGAAGAGTACGTTTGTGTCTGTTACAATTCTATACCACTCATTAAATTCAGGGTATAGATTTGTCGAGTAACGTTTTTGATGTAGGCTCATCTATGAAGCTCTATCGTAAGCCTCATTAAGCTCCCCCATAGGATACGAGGTTCAAAGGCACGCACTTTACTGCGCAGAAACAAGTAGTAAGTATAACGACAAAAACCGCCTTCTAGAGTCACTTTTGGGTGGGGTGGGGTAGGGCCGAAGTCAGCGAGCGAATAGGGAGCGGGGGCGGAGGGTACCGGAACTGGTTTGGCACGTGAGTCAGCTAACAGGCAGGGGACGGAAGGGGGAGCGGCGGGGCTGGATGCCAGGCATTCGGCCTAGATTCGCAAGGTTTATGTTTTGAATATTTTTTTTTCTTCTGTATTTTGATATTAATTGTATTCATATATGTTTCTTTCTTCTTTAGATGGTTGTATCGAGGTATAAGTAATCACTAACTCTTGCTCGTTATATGTATTTATTTGATTCTGGTATGAATAGTGTTATAGAAAGTTTCTGGAGGGGTGGGGTGTAGGGACCCCCTCGGCAAAAAGTTGGATGTACTCCTGGAAAACTAGGTTAGTTTGCTCTTATCTGTTCTTTGCCATGTTTGAGTTTATGTATAGTTATATATTTTATGGTTCTTTGCCATGTTTGAGTTTATGTATAGTTATATATTTTATGGATAGTTTAATGATTCTATATATTTTTCTGTACATAGATGTTTGTATTCTTAACTAGTTGGGGTATAATTGACTCATTCGTGTAGCTCATCGCCAGGAGAGGTCTTTGGGAAATATGCGCTTGACCAGAGGCGTGGCCGCGCTCCAGTGTGCTAAACGTATCCTGAAGCCCGCCGGAATGGAGTCAGTATGTACGGAAAGGGGGGCGGTCCCGCTATCCATAGTCCCCCGTGGACTCGGTGCGGGAGTGGGGGAGGGTCGTTTGGTTGTTAAGCCTGCCCGGCTGCCTCCGCGACCTCCTCTACTTTGGACCCTCTGGTCCTGTCCCCAGGACCAGTGGAGAAACGGTTTATGATCCTGTATGTGAGCTACTGGGGCCCCCGCGCCTTTCTTGGGTTGCATGACCCCATGCCGGGACGCGGGGCGCACACTAGGAGATACTTAATGACCGCTCTGGGGTTGACCAAGCTTTCTCGTGACCCCGCCTTGGCCACGAAAGTAGTAGTAGTTGTAGTTGCTTCCGGTTTCCACTGGAGTCCCAACGCAAAGTTAATGCAACTCCCCCGTAGGGCAATTGAAGAGTGGCAAAGTAGGTGCAGCGTAGATTACGAGTATGTTCAACGCAGATTCCGAGTATTTTCAACGCAGATTCCGAGTAGGTTTAACGTAGGTTCCGAGTAGGTTTAACGTAGATACAGAGTAGGTTTAATGTAGATACAGAGTAGGTTTAACGTAGATACGGAGTAGGTTTAACATAGATACGGAGTAGGATTAACGTAGATACCGAGTAGGTTTAATGTAGACACAAAGTAGTTTCAACGTAGTAGTAGTAGTAGTAGTTTCTTCTGTTTTTCACCGGTGCTCCAACGTGTAGTCACTGAATGCTCCCCTTGGGGCACGATGATCCGTTGATTCTGCTATACCACAATACCACAACCAGCCCAGCCACCGCCCTCGTAATAGAGGCGGGCGTCTCAAGCAACGAATCCACCAGTGCCCAGGAGAGCACTGCGATGGATGCTGCCTCGGTCGACCACGAGAAGAGGTCTAATAACCCGAAAATCAAAAGGCGAAGATCCCTTCGACGACGACCGCTGGGTACACGACGCCCTCTCGCAACGAAGCAGAAAGATGAGCAACAGCCCACGCACAACAGCTCGCCTCGATCAGAGCGTTGAACGACTTCTGACCGTCTTAACTGCAACCGCACCCAGCGAAAACCAAAATGAGGTATTCAACCCTCAGCTAACATGCCCAACATCAGAACATCTCACAAGTGAGAACGACCATCGCCTGCGCGAGGACGCGTTGAAAATCTTCAACGAAAAACTGATACCCGAAACCACTGATCGACCATGCAACGCACTCGACCCAAATATCCCAACGACTACTACTCAGCCCATCATAATATTTAATAAAAACTCCATAGAAGAGAAACGCACTCGCTCAAGAAGCAAAACATAGATCGCACTCCCTCGTCCTCCTCCTCCTTCACGAGCACTCACAGCCGAGAACGCAGCGAGTCTGGGAGATCATGTTTTACAGAAAGCGGACGCTCTTGCGAACGCTCTCGATCTAAGACACCTGCGCCTCATAGACACGAACACCACAAAAATTTCTACAAACCACGCGACCGCTTCAGACCATCAAGATCTGGGCGTGAAACAGATCCGAAATAAACAGCAACACAATACTTTTGTGGAATTGCCATGGATTTAGAAGCAAGAAAGATTGATTATTATCGCTAATCTCCACCATAAACCGTTGGTGGTAGGCCTCCAGGAGATCATACTCCGTGACACAGCCACCTTCACAATCCCTCCATGTCATACACCGTCGCGAAGGTAACAATACTGTGACTGCACACGACGGAGTGGCACTTATGATCCATCAAAGCATACCTCATCATAACCTCCTCCCTCTAAGTACAGAACTCCATGCTGTCGCAGTGAAGATATGTATCTCGAGACCAATTACAGTGGTATCTATCTACTCGTCATGAAACCACGACCTCACGGAGGCACTAATGACCGATCTGCTTAACCAACTGCATCATCCCGTACTCCTCCTTGGTGACTTCAACAGCTACTACGAAATGTGGGGATGCGTGAGAACAGACCCCAGGGGAGTGATAGTGACCAACACCATTAACACTCACAACCTGGTCCTTCTCAACGACGAACAACCCCCTCGGATCACCCTCGAAAGTGAAACCGCCATCGATTTATCAATATGTTTCCCCACTTTAGCCCACCAATTTGTTCGGGGAGTCCTGCCTTCAACACTTGGCTGATCAAAACCCAGTAATCACTTCGCTCCTTACCAACCGACCAAACAATCCCGATGCACAGGAACTTCGATTCAACTACCGGAAAGCCAGCTGGGAGGAATACTTGACACATGTCGCATGGAACGATGTGGAGGGCCTTCCCGAAGACATTTCAGAGCGCGACCTTGTCATACATCTATACGAGAAATTCCTAATTGCAGCTGTCGCGAGCATTTCCCAATATTTAACCTCATTTTTTTTCTCTAAAACCTTGGTGGTGCCCGGAGGTACAAGAAGCAATAAACCAGCGTGATGGGATGTACAGGGCCTTCCGCCGCGCACGTTCCCCTAGGAACCGAGTAGCCTGGAAAAGGGAAACAGCCGTGTTTTGCAAACTTCGCGTGGAGAAGAAGCGAGAAAACTGGACCCAATTAGTTAACACAATCAAATGTAACACTCCTCTTTCCCAAGTGTGGGAATAAATTGAACGTATCCAAGGTCGCCCCGAGAGACTTATCTACATCCTATCGGTTGGAGACACTGTCTATTCTTCATACGCGGATATCGCGGATAAACTGGCCCAGATTTTCAGCCAGATATCGCAATCAACAAATTACACTGCTTCTTTCCTAAGGGAAAAGATCCGAAGAAAAAGTGAGCATATTGACTTCACTTCTGCAAATGCTCTCCAGCACCTACTAAATGTGGTCAATACGTAATATTCAAACTCATTCTTTCCCGATCGATGGCGGGAATCCGTAATTATCCCAATACCCAAACACGGAAAATGCCACAGTGACCCGCATAACTATCGTCCAATTGCTCTAACTAGCGTCCTATGTAGTACGTTGGAAAGAATGATAAACTCACGCCTAGTCGACTACCTTTAAATGCATGCAGGCCTTAATATCATCCAGTACGGTGGCCGTAAGCGCCACTCCACAACGGACCACCTCGTACGACTAGAATCAGACATAAGACAGGCCTTCGTCCGAAGAGAACATTTGCTTTCCATATTTTTCGACGTTGATAAAGCACACGGCACTACGTGGAAATACGGGATCATTAAGGATATCCACCGTAAAGGTTTGAGAGGTCGCCTACCACGTTTTATCCACCAATTTCTACAAAACCGCGCCCTCAGGGTCAAGGTTGGTGACACTGTCTCTGTCATATCCACAAGAAATGGGCGTCCCCCTGGAAAGCGTCATCAGTGTCACTCGTTTTATCCTCAAAATCGATCAGTTTGCCGACATTCTTCCCGGAGACGGAAGACTGCTCCAAAACTCTCCCTCTAAAACTAAAAGCATGCACTTTACCCTTGTGCCCGGTTCACACCTGAAACCTGACCTAACGCTGCACAACACCCCCTAATATACGAAGAAACGATAAAATTCCTGGGTCTTGTTTGGAACCATAAACGCACGGGGCGACCTCACATTGCAGCCCTGGCGACTCGCTGCAAAAGGTCGACGAGACTTATCCAATCCGTAACAACCCTGAAGTTCGGTGAAGACATGGACACCGGAATGACGTTGCTCAGAGCAATAATACGATCGCGCATGGACTACGAGCCGTTGTCTATGGTTCAGCAGCCAAAGCTACTCTCGACCATCGCAAACAATGCCATGCGTATCACAACCGGCGCGTTCCGCTCCACCCCAATCGCATCCACTAACGTGCTCGCTAACGAACTTCCACTTCTGCTCCGGCGAGACAAACTTTTGCTACAATACTATTTTAATACTAAAAGTCTAATCAACAACCCGGCAGTCAGCCACATCACCAACATATCCGATAAGCGCCTTTTCGCGGCGAAAAAGAATCTATGCCCACCATTTTTCCTACGTGTGGACAACTTGCTGACCTCACTAAACATCAATCGTAAGGCTATTAAGCCTTCATTTTCCTACCGAATCTTTTAAATTAACACACCAACATGGATGATCAACCCATCACAGGTCAACCTAGACCTGCAAGTGTACTTTAAAGCAACTACTCCAACCAACGCGTGACAGGAATTCCATGGACTACTTGAGGAAGAATATTTAGAGCACCGTTATATATCCACTGACGGCTCCAAATCGCGGACGGTGTGGGAGCCGCCGCTGTGTGCGGGGACATTCCACTCTCGGCCACCCTCCCGCATGAGGTCTCCGTGTTCTCTGCGGAGCTCCACGCACTCGAACTAGCCAGCTCTATTGCAAGAACAGATCTCTTTCCCAAATACGTCGTATTCTCAGACAGTCTGAGTGTCCTCACCCAGCTTATAACACTGCACTACGAACATCCCGTTCTAAGTAAGATGCAGCACGATCTCTTTGCGATGTCCGAGACGGGTCAGGTAGTCGAATTCTGCTGGACCCCCGGGCACGCGGAAGCGAAGCGAACTTGCGGACTCGCTTGCTAAACTGGCAGCTACTCACCAAGAATAATTTTTCGCAATACATTACCGAAACTGGTTCCTTATCATCAACTACCATATAACATCCCGATGGGATGAAATGTGGCAACAGAGTGGACAAAAAATACTTTCAGTCAAACCCTCAGTCGGAGAATGGGAAACGAAGTTCACCAACAGAAAAGACCAAGTGTTCATCAACCGCTTGTGCTCGAGATACGTATATAACTCACAACCACCTGATGGATGTCGACATGGGACCAATCGCGCCAGTACGGGTCATGGTAATAGTTTGTGTTGACGGTATATGAGTGTCGTCTGAGGGGATTATCTTAGTTGTAGGTTTAACTGCTTTGGCGTAATTTAAATTATGACAGTTTGGGTTTTCGTCGTAAATGATTTGGATGACTTGTTTTCGTGTGACTCAGCAGTCATTTTGTATGATTGTCATTGCTTTTTAGTCCATTTGCTTTGGGCAGTCGCGGTCGCCTGCCTCATGGAGGCATGAGCAGTGGTAGCAGTTAGGTTGGTGGGCGTGTCCTCTCGGTCATGCTTGCCGGCGCACCTCTTACAGCGTTGGGGTATGTATGGCTGGCAGTATTTGATGACGTGGCCTTATTCCAGGCATTTTTTGCACATTGCAGGGCATATCGCCACTGGGTTAGTTTTTGTTTTCCCCTGTTCACCCGGGATTACTATGAATTCCGGTGTGTCACGTCCTGGGAAAGTGATTTGATATGCGGTGGTGTGGATGTTTCGTGGTTTGATCTATTTTGCTAGGGAATCGTTGGTGACCGTAATCCTTAGCTAAACCTGCTGCAAAAGCCCTAAGGTCAGTTTTGGGAGTGTAGTTGGAAGTGTATATAATTCGTCTTGTAACATTGAAAAACGGATGTATTTCGACAATTACTCTGTGTTTGTCTATTTGGTTAATCCTTTGTATAGCGTTGCTTTGCTCGATATTTACGACGTGGGCCAAATACTTCTCTCCCTGTCGATTCATGTTCATCGGTCTGCCTCCCAGTTGTTTGGAGAGCAAGTTCACCATGGTGAATGGGTTCATTTAGGGAGCAAATTTGTTTGCACCGCTATCTACATGCGTTATGAGGAAGTGGATAGGAAATGATGCTGATCTTCTCTTCTGGGTGGGAGGGTCAGCTTTGGGGAGCAAATCGCGGCCGCAGCCTCTCGTCGCCCGACTTAGTGCTCCGTTTGGTATTGCAGGATCTCCCTCTCAATCAATCTTGTCCTGGGGGCAGTCTCTGTGTCCCGTAGGATGGAAACTTACTTTGCAGTAAAAGCAGCTTGGTAGCCGTGTGAGCATCCTTGCTTACCGTGACAATCTCTGCTCGTGCGTCCGTATGTCTGGCATTTATAGCATCGCATCGTACATCATTCGAAGGGTGTTACTTTGGTTTTGGCGTCAAAGAAAGGTATATCTATGTAGTTAGGTGGGGTGGGGCAATTGAATTCAAGCAGAAGGGCCGTGGTGGTGTTTCTCTTTGCTTTGATTTTTGGTGCGATTTTCGCTTCAACTATACATTCCTCGTTTTTTTTTTTTTTTTTTTTTTTTTTTT
>SDVV010016407.1:0-14256 GCA_016164225.1 Gammarus roeselii
ATTATTTTCACTTTACTTGATACAAGTCCAGTAATATCGATTAGTTTCACGTACTGTTATGTTATGGCTCGTTAGTAGACTGTAGAGTTCAAAACGATTATGTAAGCTTCCCGCATACGTCAGTGATGGTTACGGGTGTTAAAGCGTTAGCAAGCTTTATGTATGGTGTTACTGCTAGAATAAGATTTTTTATAGTGTTGGATGGGTTGCTTCTACCATTTTTCGTCTATTATAACGAATATTGAATAAATACACTGTAACATTTTTACTACAGACCTGTAATGAAAGGTCCGCAGTCAACATGATCTAGGATATAAACTATGTCGAAGGTACATAATTAGCGAAATTTATACAAACAGGATCGTTAGCGTCACTGCATTGGCACATGTATTAGGGCCCCATAAAGGCATTCACACACATTTTTGTGCAAAAGGGTTACCATAAACTGCCACATGCATTAATACCTAACCTAACCTTTTCTAACCAATAGTTATGTAGTTTCATTAAAGTTTGATGTTTATGTATGGTATTGATATGTATGAACCTCTCCACTAGGGCTGTATATTTAACATATTATTAGCAGTTTGAATACACTTCTCTAATTTTGATCCAGCAAATATCCTTTTGCCGATAATTTGATTCCAGAATTTTATCAATATCTCTATAACATGCTTGGATGAGACTCAGCATGAAGGTTCCAGAAGAACAAATTCACTTCATTTGTTGCAAGTTTTTTTAATGTGGATCAGTTATACGCGATTTTAGGTTCAAAGATCTAGTCATCCTAACCAACTTAATCAATAATTATAAATTTATATTCAAGTTTGATGGTTATGTATGATATTTAGTCATTATTTTGTGCGGTGTACATAACAAACCCCCTCCACATGGCTCTATTTTACGTAGCTTTTTTATAATATCACACACCACGTACACACATCACGCTTTTGTACGCGTATGCAGGGGCCTGTCACGGTATAATGAAGGCGTTTAAAGAGGTCAATACCGGCACAATGTAGACACATACACACATTTGTATCCATATACACGAGCGGTTAACATCTGTAGCATTTTACCTCTGATCTATGTTTTTTCCATTAGAACAAAGTCACTTGCTTGTGTTACAAGATATTTATTGTGGATCAGCTTCAAGTCATGTTAGGTTAAAAGAACTAATCATCTTAACCTAACCCAACCTTTTCTAATCAGGAATTATATAGTATCGATAGACTTTTCGTGCATACATATGATACTTTTCCATCGATTTATGATATATTCATTTTCAAGTGATTCATGAATGAGGCTCCTTTGGGCCCCAGTATCGACAAGACCTCTGGCTTCAACACGCTCACCAAGTCGAACCTGGAAGTGCATCAGAGGAACGGGTGATCCACCCAACAGGCTGATACCTCTACTGTAGGTTACCCTCTGGCCAATCACCGGTTCACCCACAGTCAAGGACTCACTTGCACTTGCTGGTGTTGTTGACTCATCATATGGGGTGGTGAAAATAGTAGCTCCTATGCTTCTCCATCGGAATCAGAGTTTAGTGGTTTAACGGCGTTCTGGGACAATCTCTCGACATATGGGGGCCACTGCAGTTGATGCAGCTAGGCTTTCTATAGTTGGGCACATATTTGGGAAATTCTCTTAAGGGATGCTTAGTGCTACCGCATATAATGCATGCACCCTTCTTTCTCCAACACTCTTGCTTATTATGTCCCTTCCTTTTAGAGTGCCCACAAGTTAATGGTCTGTCGGGTGATCTTTTGGGAAATCTGGAGTTCTTGAAGGCCTTGGTGCTTACAGGCTCAGCAGCAGCGTCCAACCCACTTACCTGACACTTGAATTTATCGAAGCGTGTCTGAAGGTCATCTTCGGAATCCTCTGCCTCAACCAGCTGTTTCTTTGAGAGTTTTACATCTTGTTGCTCTGCAATTTGAATGATCTCACCCCTTGTGATAGTCTAGACAAGATGTAGCATCACTTTCATGTCTTATTTTTTTTTTCAAGACATTGTACAAATGACGATGGGGGAACTCTACATTATCTTTCTTTTCAGTTGCTTGACACACTCCTTCTAATTGGTTGGGTATGCCCTGTTTGCCGCTTCCTGCAGACGCATGCAGTAGAGCTAGAACGTCTCGCCGGTCTTGATGGAGAGCTGCCTAAATTCCGCCTGGTGCCGCTGAACGCGACCTACACTCAGAGCTTTGTACCATTGAAGCAACAATACCTTAAGGTTGCGGTATTTGTGCTGTGATCCCCCCAGGGCATCATAAGCCTCCTTGACGTCATCCCGAACGAAACGGGCGAGTTCTTGTGAGCACTCCCGCTGAGTTCCATCGTATTTGGATAGAAAATAGCGCTCATACTCATCTAGAATTTTTTTGAGAGTTTGCTCCCCAGTACCGTCAAATCCTGAGGCATCTCCACATCTTTAGGATAAAACCAGCGACGGTTGCGTTGGCTAGCAAAACTGGTGTCTGACGAGTTGTCGTCCGTCTCATCGGCGTTGGTGTCGGACACCTCAATGGTTGTGAGGCCTGCGACCGAATGAGATCGTCCAAAGAATGTACGGGAACGATGTTTGGATCGTGAACGTGTGCGGCGAGGTCCATAACCACCTTGATCATTGGCAAAGACGACCCTCCTTGGTTCCAGTTTTCTTCGATTGTCCTCCAGTGACAGCTCATCACTAGAAAAACTTGTTACCGATGGGGAGAGGATGGT
The DNA here is from genome assembly GCA_016164225.1 of Gammarus roeselii. Taxonomy (NCBI): domain Eukaryota; kingdom Metazoa; phylum Arthropoda; class Malacostraca; order Amphipoda; family Gammaridae; genus Gammarus; species Gammarus roeselii. The sequence continues at coordinate 2,734 of SDVV010016407.1, forward strand.
AGCCTTCTCTCTATCTTTGCGCTTTGGTGGCATAAAATATTGTTTAGGTTTGACAGCATGTCGCAGCCAGTACATGCTGTCTTAAAACTTGTTGATGGCCTTTATCCATGTTGCATAGGAATGTTCTTCTAGAAGAATGGTCTGGTGACGCAGCTTGAAAACTTGGTTACTCTCCTTGAACAGGTATTCCGGGGGGAACGCAGATACTGCAACCGCAGTCTCTAGTACTGCATCTGATGGTGACCCCTTAGGGGTGAAAAGCTCTCTTATGACATCCAGACAGACGAGTATCATAGCAGGATCGTCAGTCTTCATAACTTTTCCGGCCACAAACGCAGCGTGGTCATCATGATCCTTCACTTGGCGGAGGGCAGACTGCCCCTTCACTAACATTTTGATCTTGCTCAAGCTGTCGCCGGTAGCCACAGCAACCAGTGACTGGCTACTTTTAGGTCTGCGTCCAGCACCCACGCTAGTGATTGCAGAAAAAAAAAATCAGCAGATAATGGTCACCCCCATCGCCACTTTTGACCACTGAGTCCAATTTGTAGGTCACACCTCCCTCTCCGTCACCGGAACATGAGCGGGACAGCCAGTCGAATCCAGCAGCACGCGACGACCTCGGATTGTGACCCCCAGCAGCAGCCGAGACGTCACCTGTCACCCCAGCCTCCACCCTCTGCTGCTCTAATGTTTTTGTGTGTGGCATTTGGTCCCCCCTGTTTGGGAAACAAGGAATATTTGTATATTGTAGTGGGGCTATTGTTTTAGCTATACAACTGTTGAGCAGGGTCCTCTAACTATCAGCTCTAGAAGTGATGCCGCAGTTTATTTTGTGGGATAATGATGACTATGTGAAGGCTGGTAAATTTACTGGCCCAAATTGGTAAGATTACTCAAGCGGCAGTTTATTGTGAAAAAATGATATTATAAAAGTTTGGCATATGGGAAACAACGGTTATCTAAACTTAATGCACAGGGGGTAGGGTGAAAGCTGGGGTAACACCAGTGTCCATGAGACACAGGGCCCAGCTGTAATAAAAATCAAAGGTACACTATCAACACATGAAAACATATATACACTATGTACATAACAGCACACATAAAAGTAGCATACTGCATAAAACTTGCATATAAACAATTAGGAAGTATCCGATCGATTAGGATTCACAAATCATAGCAGGGGAAAAATAACACTAAGTTGCAGGTATCACAGGTTATGAACGGTTCAGAATCATCACAGTTAGGATCATGCCGTAGTAGAAATAAAGCCACTTGAATGGTTATTAAAATACCACTCTAGAAGTATAATTTCATCATCAGTAGCTTTATATGTGATTTGTTATTAAGATGCTAAAATAAATTGGGCACCATAAAATAAGATGTGATGCTATCATACTTATTTGCTAAGTACACTGAATTGCGTTTGAGGTAGACTAGATCAGGGCTCTGTAAGCCTCTCCCAGGTACTATGATTCATTAATACATTAGGTAGTCAAAATTATGGTGAACAATCAGTGACACCCAAAATAGCTAACTCTAGTCAACCCATGAATACCCTCAAATAGCAGAAGGACTATCGCCAATCAACCGGTTCCGTCTGTCAATAACCTCACCAACCTCTCCAGGACAATATCAATATAGCTCCTTAGTCAGGAGACTATCAAAGTAAACTTTACGCAAAATCTCATAAATAACTCAAGCATATAGAATCAAGGGGTTAACCAAAATGGAGAAAATAGTGCCCCAGGAAATCTAGCTAAAGAATCAACCAAATAAGTTCTGCCATTCAACTCAACCACTTTCACACTAACACCTAAATACTTTCACTAACACCTAAATACTTTTGCCCTAAATACTTTTTCCAAGAGCCAAGCACCGCACCCCTAGAAGCCTCGGTCCCTGCTACAGCGCGCGCGTGTCTGACGAACCAGGAGCAGGCACTTCACCTTCCAGTCAAGAGACCCGCAGACATCATCAACCAGCAGATTCCCTGAGAGGCCGCACACAACTGAGGCACCTGGTGCGCATACCCAGGGTACACTAATACCACACCAGCTTAAAATGACTATCCTGGATATGCCAATATTAGCTGTATGGCTCCAATGACGTCACGGGAAGATAGGGCGGGGCCATGACGTCAGACCACGTGATTCTGACGTCACGTCATGAATTATTCGTTTTACCCGTTGGTTTTAGTGTACCCTGCGCATACCCTCTGTGGTAGTAAGTACATCAACTGAGTGAAAATTAATTTAACGCGGTTTGATTGTTTGTTGTTTTCAAAATGCCGAGAGTATAAAGTCTTCCGCCCGTTCTACAGAACTCTACGATGTCTCATTGTCACTTAGAAAATAATTACATACGCTGATCAGAATCCTTCAAGGCCTCATTGTTGTTGTTAGTTTTGTAGTCTGTACTTCAAACCCTTTATTATAACATAATTGGGCTCGATTGTTCGTGAGTCGGATGCGTTTAAATTTTACTCGACTAAAATAATCTCGAAGCAGAGTGAGCCAAACAATTTCTCACTACACATAAGTTTTGCGAATTATCGACAGTGTTCCATTTCCTGTGTTAAATCTATAAGCCTCATTGATTGTTATACCCGCAGATGATTTTTAAACCACAGATTTTAATTTTACGGGGCTTGATTTTTCGTTAATTCGACCCCGAGCGACACAATTTCCTAAGTTCACTTCAGTTTTGCGCATTGTCGACAGTGTACCTCATACTAGGCTAAATAACAATTTCTCCTCCAGCGCGCTTTTCACCTGTTGTACAAAATAGGATCACGTGAAGTGTTATTTTGGAAGTTGCACACAATAGGACCACGTGGAGTGTTATTCCAGCACGTTTTTTATTTGTATTTTTGTACACTAGGATCACGTGAAGTGACATTTTGGAAGTTGTACACAATAAGACCAAGTGATGTGTCATGCCAGCACGTTTTTAATTTGTATTTGTTATACACAATAAGATCGCGTGAAGTGTTATTAGGATCACGTGAAGTGTTATTTTGAAAGTTGTACACAATAGAACCACGTGAAGTGATATACCAGCACGTTTTTTATTTGTATTTTTTGTACACAATAGGAGCACGCGACGTGTTATATAATGCTGCATAGCACCACGCCTTCAAGAGGCCAACCTATATTAACTATAAATCACTTTGGTAATCTATAACAACTTCTTCCAGCGCGTTTTTTGTTCCTATTTATTTTTGTTCATAATAGGCTCACGTAACGTGTTATTCGGTACTGTACATAAACTCTTCATCAAAGAAAATAAGATTATCATTAGCAGTATATTCAACTGGCTTGCACCACAATCAATTATATATAATTATATTTTGAATACACTGCAACCCGCCTTACTTCTGCATCTAAACTGCAGCAATTGAACTTCCCGTGACACCCTAACTCCCATCAAAAAGCCCTGCTGTACATTTAGCAAAGGTGATTGCACAAACTGCACTTGCTTCAGAAGTGACGTAAATTATTCCTCGTGCCGAAGCAAGAAATCCGAAAAACATTGAATTAAGCGCTTTAAAACTTCGCTGTTTCCCCGCAACACACAAGAATCTAGCAGTCACCGCCCTCTTGGAAGAAGCTCCAGCTGATACCCCCCTTCCTAATAACTACAAATTTGCCATCTCTATCTCCCCACTTCCCCGTAAATGAACTCCTAGAAACCCCTCTCCATCCACTAGCGAACCCCCACATCTCCAGCCCTGCCTCCCATGGCCTACAAGCCACCCACTGCATGGCTACCGTAACAGCGAGCGAGACCCATCCAACAACACAGCCAACCGTCGCTGTGCACAATGCCAACAGCGTCCTAGAAGAAACTACAGAACCTTCTGTAACAATCCTCAAAGGCGATGACTTCATAGCAAATGTACAACCGGATGACTTCACAAGGAAATGCACTATCTAAAAAAGCAATGGAGTTGACTCTAATGTAATGCTAAAAACCATTGTGAGAGAAAATGCGTACAAAAATTACATTATAGCGCTTACACACCGTGACGAGCGTGATGACTTAGCAAAAATGGCCAACACAATCTTCGAAAGGAATAGTTCTGCAAGGATATACATGGTCGAACCCATCAAACTCAAGTCAATCAAACAGAGACACCATTTCATGAGCCTATGTTACTCCCTGAAACTCCGTGTTATTCCAACCGGCCAACTAAGAAACAGACTCACTAAAACTCGCAACGCGGAATTGTTTCACCCAAATAGTCCAAGTCTCAATAGAAGCGGAACGGCCAAACTTCTCAACATTGTAGCGCGTTATGTCCTTCACTGGGTTGAGCTACTGCCAGACCACTTCTATAACAATGACCTCAATATGCAGTCATTTGCGTGCCCTCCCTTTCTTTGCTTCCCGCTGCCACACCTCCGTCCCCCTCTTTTGCAGAGACACAATCCCGAGTCGGCCAATTACAAACTGGCACGGCCTACGCCTCTTCTACCGTTAACTGGTCACAAGACAGCGGACTACATACACTCTCGGCCAACTGACACCGTGCACAACACCCGTCACCTTGCGCACTCCCTGCCCTGCCCAAAAGATCCGCTTATCTCACCACCAAGACAGCGACTGTTGCTGCTTCAGGTACTACGACCCAACTCACAGTAGCAGCTGGCTTGAAAATCCATATCAGGACAAACACACGTACGCAGGGCGCTCTTATCTTCATTCAATCCAGCGCCAGCTAACAAGCTTATCATCTATGACACATTTCTCCGTGTTTACAGACACGACATGTAAACCGCTCTTCCATTTGAATGCGTCTCATAGCCTTTGCCCATAGACTAAGCCGCTGTACACCAAGCCAAACCAAATCGCACTAAGCTCCGTGCATCCCATCCATCCGCTCCATCCATTCGCTCCGACAAACGATCATATTAAACCGATAGAAAACTCAGTCAAAGATAGCGAGACACTGTACACAACTGTAGTTAGTAGGAGGCAGCCACGCTGTGACAATGCAACACACGTTGGACCACAATCTCATCACTTTCGACAAAATACACGTAACCGACCCGATGTATTGCCCAATGAAATGGACTCTCAGAATACAGAGGAAATTATTGTTATTGGTGATTACAATGTCACCTCCTTCAAATCAAATCAGCAAAAAGGGAGAATTCAACTGAAAATCCTCGGCAAAGCTGATTTGAAAGTTGACGGGGTCGAAGGCATAATCGCAAAGGAAAGGATACATTCATCCCAGCGAATTATAATACAAGTCGGAGCTAAAGACGTTTCGCAGAAGGAATCGACATGGAAAAGGTATGAAGCCATGCTAAACAACATCAAACCTTTACACGCGAACCTCCATGTCACTGGCATCCTGCCCCATCCAAACCATAGTAGATACAAGTTAAGCGAGATGATTTTACTCAACAATCGCCTAGCAACTTTCTGCAAAGCCCAGAAAATCTCTTTCTTGGATCATTGGTTATACGATGATCGACCCAAAGTTCTATAACTTTAATAGAATCACCAACAAGGCTCGCAATAACACGTATGGACTTGATACAATCGAAAACATCCTTAAAACATCGGCGCTGGACTTGCCAATGAAAATAAATCAAAAAATGTAAACGATATTATACCAACAACTCCGCCAGCAGTGCCCAACACGGGATACACAACAAATACAAGTGCCCATTAAAACACCATCACAGGTCCTAGCAAAAAAGTTCCTGTCATCAATCCAGTCCGAGTTAGAGGCAGTAGTTACAGCTCCGCTAGTACAACCCGTGTAAACGAAAACGAAAGTCTTGGCTCCGACACAAGACTTCAGTGTAGAAGCAAAATAAGTCAAGCAAGGCAAGTATCAAGTAAATGTGACTAACGGCACTCTCAACTGTTACTACGTGAACGCTAAAAGTCTCAGAGACAAAATCGAAGAATTAGGTATCCTTGCATTGAATGAAAGTATCGACATAATAGCAATCACAGAATCGTGGATGAAATTGAGCACCAGGCATTATTTAGGCGAATTTACTCTTCCTGTTTACTCACTATTTCACAAAAATAGACAAGGCCGAGAGGGCGGAGGGGTGCTGTTTCTCGTGAAAACACTCTGCAAATATTAGAAGTCACCATCCCAAACAACAGGCACGACATAGTATCAATCCAAGTAGTCGGTAAACATATAAAATGTCAAATCACTCGCGTCGATCGCCCCCCTATAAGCACGGTAGCAGACGATACCGATCTTTACAAGACCCTCGTGGATGTTGTCTCAACACAACACAGTATTGTGCTTGGTGGCTTCAATATCGCCGACATTGATTGGGAATCAGACGAATGCACTGCCACCGGCCAATGTCTGATTGATTTTGTAGACGATAAGTTCATGACCCAAATGGTGAAGACACCTACAGGAGGTAGCAACATTCTTGATCTCCTATTTAGTGTAAGCGACTCTCATGACACGAACGTCGAAGTAAGCGAACCACTCGGAACTAGTGACCACAACTGTATCAGTTTTTTGATAGAGCTCGAGTTGAAAACATCAACAAACTTCGAAAAAGTCCCGAACTTCAGATTAGCTAATTTTGATGGCTTAAGAGAGTCAATGGTGTCAGCAAACATAACCCTCGGACAAGATGTCAATCAATCGCTTGACTATTTTTGTATGTATAGACATGTATGTACAGACATACAGCCGTTTCCCCTTAGTTAGGGGGGTGGCTAAGTTAAGCAGACACAGAGGAGGAGGCAACCAATCTCACCGCCACAAGACCTTTGTGTCTCTGCCGAGGCTCGAACTCGCGACAAGCAGCACAAGAGGCTGACACTGCAGTCGGATACGCTAACTACTCGATCACGGCGGCCTCTATTTCTTGACTGCACTTAAAAATATCGAACATGAGCATATCCCGCGCAAAAAACAGGCGAACAGCAGTCTATCAGCCCAAGTACTGGAAAGGAGCATTGCAGTGCCTTCATTCACGAAAGAAAGCAAAGCATTCGAGAACGCAAAGACATCCACATGACGACGTAGCAAAAAATGAATATAAAATTAGCAGATGAGATCTAAAGATGGTCCTAAAACGTAAGAAGAAAGATTATGAAAATGAAATTGGTGCCGATGCCAAAACTAATCCGAAACAATTTTTAAGTTATATTTCGAGAAGAAAAAGATCAAAACCTGTAATAGGTCCTCTCGAAAACGATGTTGGTGAGCTAGAAACGGATGACACCACAATGAGTGTTCTACTTAATGAATACTTTTGTTCTGTTTTTACGTTAGAGAATCAGGATATTCCAAATCCTGAGGATATCATGACGGCAACACGAATTGAAGCCTTCACCACTGTGAACTTTTCCCCCGCCGAAGTTATTAAATATATAGACGAATTGGAAGTCACCAAATCTCCAGGTCCAGACCAAATTCATCCCAGAATTCTATAAGAGACTAGAAACAAAATCGCCGAATATTTATCGAACATTTTCACCCAATCTCTTACAAATGGCACCTGCCCCTCTAAATGGAAAGAGGCCAATATTAACCCAATTTTTAAAAAAGGGGACAAAAAGTGTCCCGGCAACAACCGTCGTATTAATCTCACTCAGTCATTCCCAAGTTGATGGAAAGTTTGATAATGGATAAAATTACAGAATTCTTAGAATCAAACAAATTTATTGGCGACTCCCAGCATGGCTTTAGACACAACCGTTCCTGTCTTACGAATCTGCTATTCTTTTTAAGCAATATAATAGAAATCCACGACACAAAATCTCCAATCTATATCATTTACCTTGACTTTCAAAATGCCTTCGATAAAGTCCCCCACAAGCGCCTAATTAGTAAATTGCACAGCTTCGGTATTCTAGGCGAACTTAACAACTGGATAAAATGCTGGCTTACGGACAGACGGCAGCGAGTTGTACTTAACGGAGCTCCCTCCCCCTAGGGTAATGTTACAAGCAGCGTGCCTCAATGATCCGTGTTAGGGCCAGTTCTCTTTATAAAATTCATTAACGATCTCGATAGCAACGTTTTCTCAAACATTAGAAAATTTGCAGACGACACTAAGATCGGAGGAAAAGTAAAAACTAAACTAAAGTGTCAGCAGATCCAACTAGACTTGAACAAAATTGTTGATTGGTCAGAAAAGAGAAAAATGAAATTTAATGTAGACAAATGCAAAGTTAGGCACATAGGCCCTCATAACCCCAAACACGAATATTCAACGTCTGAAAGAAACTCATTCCCGTCACCGAAGAGAGAGATTTAGGTGTCATCATCAGTAACGACTTGAAAAGCAGCAAGCAATGTAACGATGCTGCCAAGAAAGGCAACAAAATGCTAGGTATGATATCCCGCACTATCTCGTACAAAAACCAACACAGTATGCTCAAGTTATTTAATGCATTTGTTTGACCGCATCTCGAGTATGCTGGTCAATTCTGGTCTTCATTCCTTAGAAAATACGTCATTAAACTTGAGAAGGTTCAACGTAGAGTTACCAAACTCATCCTCTCAATCTTTATTCGCTAGAGAAACGTCGAGTCAGAGGCGAAGTGATGGCAGTGTTGAAGATTATGATGGGTAAGAAAAACGTCAACCGAGCGAGCCAATTCACTCTAGATACAAGCGGAGTGACTAGGAACAATGGATACAAAAACGTTGGGAAACGTTTCTCACTCGACATCACGTGCAATTTCTTCATGTATGGAGTTATCGCAGAATGGAACAAACTTCCAGCGGAGGTTGTAAACAGCAATACAATCGAAACGTTCAAGTCGCGGCTCGATAAGTTCTACATAAATCGCCGATAATTAGCTAAGTCGTTCCCTTTCCTGTTGTTATAAAGAAACCGAAATGACACACAAAGCTCTCTTAGACGTTCTACTTCAGAACTAATCCTCTAGTTATCAAAGGGCAGCTAGTTTAGACCAATAGGCCTCCTAGACGTTCTACTCCAGAACTAACCTTCTTGCTATCAAAAGACAACCTAGTTTGGGTCAATAGGCCTGTTGTTGTCTTTCTACACTTGTAAACACTTGTAAGTCTGTCACAAATGCCACTGCACACCAAACTAAACCAGTTTCACCACAACACAACGACTACAGCTCTCAATCAGTGCCTCTTCAGTTCTCCTATACCAACAACTACCAATCAACGCCTCCTCACCATCCGCACACCAACAGCTCCCCATCAACGCCTCCTCATCACCCCTACACCAACAACTACCAATCAGCGCCTCCTCACCATCAGCAGACCAACAGCTTCCTATCAGTGCCTCCTCATTACCCATATTCCAACAACTACCAATCAGCGCCTCCTCACCACCCTTATACCAACAGCTACCAACCAGCGCCTCCTCATCAACCCTATACCAATAACTACCAACCAGCGCCTTCCGACCGTTCTTACACCAACAACCATCAATCAGAGCCTTCTCATCACCCTATACCAACAACTACCAATCAGCGCCTCCTCACCATCCCTATATCAAAAACTACCAATCACTGACCCATCACCACCCCTCTACCGACAAATACCAATCAGCGCCTCCTCACCATCCGCACACCAACAGCTACCCATCAGTGCCTCCTCATCGCCCCTATAACAACAACTACCAATCAGAGCACGCTCACTATCCACACACCAACAGCGGCCCCACATCATCCGCACACTAACAGTTCCCAACGAGAACCCCTAAATCGTCATTTCACCTGCACCTTCCTATCAGCGCTTCCTCGTCATACCAACGACAACAACTCCAAAACAGCAACCCCACATCAGCCAAACACAAGCACAAACAGCTCCCAGAAGGCGCATCCTTGCAATACTCACACCAGCAGCTTCCAATCAGAGTCTTCTCATCACCTCCACGTCGACAACTCCAAATCTATGGCCCATCATCATCCTAACACTAGCAGCTCCCAGTCAGCGCCTCCTAACCATACTCACACCGGCAGCTTACAACCAGTGTCTCTACATCACACAAAAACCATCAACTCTAAAAAAGCGACCCCTCATCATCCCAACACAATCAGCTTACAGTCAGCACCTCTTTACCATACTCACACCAGTAGTTTCCAATCAGCGCCTCCTCATCATCATCACCTCACCAACCACTTACAATCCGCGCCTCCTCATCATCCCAATAAGAACAGCTCACAATCAGAATCCCGTCATTATCCTTGCCCCACCAAAAGCTCCCAAACGACGCCCAATCATCGTCTTCAGATCAACAGTTCCCATTTGGGACCCAACCATCATCCCCATGCAAACAACAGCCACTCACAAACCAGCAGAGATACAGGTGCCTTTTTGCGACAAAGATATGGGCTTCCGTGAGCACCCAACACTGCATTCCTGAGCATGACTATCATTATTACGTATGGGAACAGGAAATAAATAAGGTCGCCTAGCGTGGAAACACACAAAATAACGTTAACAATACCAATATTTATCTACAATACCACGTATCATAACACTGATACTAAAATAAAATATAAGTTCACATTAAATATCTCACCTCTGGAGGATGTTCAAGCGCAGGTCCATCTCACACTGAGACACAGAAGCTATTGCCACGGCACTGTGATCGGAGCGCAAACAGAGTCCGAGGATGCTCTCTCATTGACTGGTGGGATGGGTGGGGTGACCAGCGTCCGAGGCTGCTCTCTCATTGGCTGGTGGGATGGGCGGGGCGAGGCATCGTCTGAGGTCTGCTCTCTCATCGACTGGTGAAATGGGCAGAACAGTCAATGTCCGAGGTTGCTCTCTCAAACAAGACTGACACCCTAACGTGACGGAGCATGGCTGTTTTAACGTCCCTACACGCAGGTCCCTACATGCAGGAGGGTTTTGACGGCATAACGCGTCTTGGTGACATCATGCTTATGATGAGTATTGATGTGTGCCTAAATAATTTCCTACCAAATCAGTAAAAATATATAGCTGAGTTATAAATGAAACCCTATGACTTGAGTCAGCATGGAGATGCCACGATTTTTCGAGCATCATCTAAAGATTTATATCATACCTCTAGTTATTTAATTGCTGATCATTTTTCATTGAATTGATCTGCAAATAGCCTCATATTTTTTTAAACAAATTACGTGTGATGTGACGTTCGGTCATAATATGGCAGCATATACAACAAACGAAAGGAATGATATTAAGACAAAAAATAATTTGAAATTGATACAAGATGTGCCCCGTGTAAATTGCTCAATACAACAGTGATCGGATCAAATCGTTAACAAGTAGTGTCCGGAAAAATCAACGTTCGTTCAAAAAGAATTTGTGGGGTTTTAACCTTTCATATTGCATGTAAATTATTATGTAGCTGCTAGATTTATCATTAAAAACATCATCTTATAGATGTATGTAATTATTATCCCAATACACTCGGAGGAATAGCAATGAAATTGCAGTTATGCAACATGGCAAGCAATGAATTGCAATACAGTATGTCCAGCATTGAAAATGCGATAAAATACCAAAGGTAGCCTATATGTATGTATATATATTCA
>SDVV010016408.1:0-14256 GCA_016164225.1 Gammarus roeselii
TGATTGATGTAAAAGTTTTAATAATAATTTAATAACTATACTAATTGTCATCCATATATGTAGGTATGTGTGTGCACATATGAATGTGTATTATACAGATTGTCATCCACACAAGTAGTTGGGTGTGTGCACATATGAATTTGTATTATACTGATCGTTCATCCATATATGTAGGTAGGTAAGAGCACATAGGAATGTGTATTATACTAATTATCATCCATGTAAGTAGGTAGGTGTGTGCACATATGAATGCGTATTAAACTGATTGTCTTCCATATATGTAGGCAGGTGTGTGCACATATGAATGTGTATTACACTTTTTGTCATCCATGTATGTAGGTAGTCGTGTGCACATTTGAATATGAATTGGTATGTGTACATGTATGATGGTATATTGTGAATTCCATTCAGTTCGATGTAGGCGAGCCAGCAGCACTCTAGAGATGGGTTGCGATGTATTCTTTTTCGATTTATCAAACTCATGCACATAATTTTTTTTTAAGATTTTCAATATTATATATTGTGAATCATGTTTTGAAACTTTATGTAGCCACAAACCGGCCGCCGACATGCGCTGTCACGAATTTACTTTATCTCTCGTTTTGCATATAAAAACTAAGTTTGATGTATTATACCTAAGTATTGAAAACCCATTGCCAGACGATGGAATTTAATGATTTAATAATAATGACCTTATAAGTTTGCATGCTGACGATCTTGTATACCGCTCAGTATTTTACAGATACAAACGCAAAAGCGGGCTCCACAGAAGAGGAAGGTCAAAGACAAGACGCACCTCACACTCCACTCATGATCTAGGGGTCAGAACCCATCGCACACATTTTGGGTTAGGAGTGAGGGTAGGTTTTCAGATTGGTGTCAGCAGCATGGCCCGATAGCTTTCACCGATTTCCTCCTGCTGCTGCGTCATAATTGCCGTCTATGTCCTCTCTAGCAGACATAGACACAGTCTACAATAACAGGTCATTTCGAACTAGTCACTTCCCCAATGGGATGCCACAGGACCCTGTTCTTTCCCCGTCCCATTCTATGCCTTTATGCACGCTCTGCCCATTTCAACAGAATTCAACGCCTACATCAGCTCATACGCGGATGACCTCACATTACCCAAACACGAGACGTGGCTGCACTCCTCCTGCAGTACCTGAACTCTCTAGATGTCTAGCTGCTGGACAACAGAATGAATGTGTCGGCAAGTAAGTCATCCCTCGCATCATCAACACCCGATAACAGTGAACACCTCATTTACACCCTCATGTCACGCTCAATAACACTCCTATACCCCAGTCCCATTACAACCTCCTTGGAGTAACTTATGAGACGGGAATGCATTCAAACCTCACGCAAACAACATCGGCACAAACGCTTGACCTAGAATGAATGTAGCTTGGGTACTTATCACAACCACCTACGGGCCCTGCGAGAAAAAAATTACAACACTATTCAAATAATTCATCTCGCCCCTGATCTACGCAAGCACCGCCTGGTCCGCTGACCATGCAACCACACACATTAATTACCTGTAGAGAATATAGAACACGGCCTTGCGCATCGTAACGGGCTGTACACAATCCACCATCATTCCCCACTTGCATAAGGAAACCATGGTCCTTCCTCTCAAATATCATCTTGACATGAGAGGGAGTCAATTCTTTAATAAAATTGCAAACCCGGTACATCTCTGCCACAAACTATTGATCCCACGTTAAACCTACCGGCGCCTATACGACACAACGGCAACATACTTCGGCTCCCTTTACACGTTCATTCCTCGTTTTGCAGATAACACAACTATGCACAAACAGATACACACACTTCCCAGCCCTTGCAATGGATTACCATAGAGTCAACACGGATTTAGTCACCCACATGAGTTGGACGTGGAGGAGTTGTGGTTGCCCATGAGTGACACAGTCTACCTTTACGGCTGAGGTGCGGCGTACACAACCAGGCTCGCACCTCAGCCGTGATTGAGCCTGCCGGTTTGCCAAGCAGGCTCACTCATAATATCACGTCGGTGCGTGATCTGTGAGAGCGCCCGCACGACAGCACAGACTTCATCAGGAGCGCAGGCCTAAGGGCCAGCCCCTACTGAAACTTTCTCAAAATGTACATGCCGATGGGTACCCGGGCTTTGAGCTGTTCGCCGGCTGTGGTTCCTCCAATGCTGGAGGAGCTGGGGCAAGGCGCACCTCACACCCTCATACGCTCACACTCACACAACTTAGCCCTTTTGTGCTAAAGGGTCCGGCCGGTAGCCCCTCAACTTACACTCTGGGTCCCGAATGCATCGAGGAACCGTCGTCAGTAGCAGGGCCCGACAGTTTTCACTGGTTTACCCCGCCGCGTCATAATGGCCGGGCCCCCCCCACCCACGACCATCCCGACAGCAGGATGCCAAGGGCGGGAAAGCACATCAGAGCAGCGTCAAAATCAACCATTCACAACCATTTTACACTCACGCCTGTTCATTGCACGCTCTCTCGCCACCTCCACATTCATGTCTCTTCTTCCCAACGCCTGCTTCAGACCATCCATCCACCCAATATGAACACGATAAATATTCATCAGTATATGATGGATGTACAGTGGGCTATTTGATATACCTTGTTCAGATGTTACTAAACCAGGAATTGAAAACTGTACACCAGGGTATATTCACCCGCTAAAAAACAACGATTGAAATTTTCACAATTTTTCATGTTTTGAAACAATTAAACTGCATTCCACTACTGCTCACCTGATGCCCTCTTCTGGAGCGTATTTGGAGTGTTTTCTTCCCTTGTAGCTCCTAACGACCCTCAACGGCTTTCCGCCCTTCCACTTCTCGCCAGCGTCACCGCCTGTAGGGCACAGCTTGCAGTTGGTGTTCAATGCAAGCGCTCTGAAATATAAATGCGGATATAAAGGTACAAAAGAGCACAGGAAAAGCACACTACACGCGATTGTCAAAAGAAGGCATCGTACAACGCACCGAACAAGCACACATGACTATCAACAGGGGCGACGAATCAGGGAGCGAGTGGTTACCATATTTTGAAAAACAAATTTTAATGAACATTTTTGACATCAAACAGAAAGGCGCCAGTACCTATTTGGTTCGGTGCAATATTCCACGACGTAATTCCATCGTATTCTAACTTCTCAAACGAATTTAGTAATCTTGTTGCATGCGGGCACTTCTGCGATTCGGCTCGTGTATCCCTTCCCCTCCCTTGAGAGTCGTTCACCTGTTGGTGTTGGTGAGTGTCTGGTCGCAGCTTTGCTCAGCAGTGCGCTTATTGCCACTCAGGTCTCTACCACCCGCGCCCGTGTACGTGAACGACTCTCCGTTGTCCTCGTCATCCTCGTAGCCACCCGACAGCACGATGCTGTACGCGCCGGCGTCGCCGCGACCATGAATGCCCGACACAGGAGGACGGTGAACGCCTGCCTCACTCGCCTGAGGAATAAACCATGAGGAGACAGGTAAACAGCTTGGATTTCGTGAAGCGTGATTACAGGCGGACAGGAGTATCTTAGTAATTACGGTAGAGGCTTTGTTGCTACTAACACAGGAAATAACTAGTTTACACTTGATATCATGTAGTTCATGATATAATGTTTGTGTACTCTATTTAACTACTCCCTTCCCCATGGATACAATTTCAATATTTGACTCATCTCAGCTCACCTGAATCCTGTAGAGCCACTGTGTGCCCACTTCAATACCCGGTATAGGCCCGTAGTGGTCCGAGGGCACGATGGTGCACTGTTTGGTGCGGCCTGCGCAGGCGTACCCTTTGCCCCAATCTCTGTTGCTGTTGGTTGTCCGGCTTATCATCTTAGCCTTTTTCTTGCTCTCTTTCACCCTCTCTCCCGCCTGCACGATCTCAGTCTCGTCGTTCTTGCAGTCGGGGCAAAACCTGCCAATAAGCAAAGTAGGATGCTGACACTAGATGGGGTAGGCAGTTATGCGAGAATTTCGATGACAACATGAACAAGTTCTGGAAAGAGGCGAAAGAAGAGACGGGGATGGATGTGGTGGTGAAAGATGTGACGATGTATGGAAGAGGTGGGCTGAGTACAATGAGCTATTGATTGTTGAGGATGTCAGAGACGACGACATTGTTGCTGTGGGCGATGGTGTACGGATGTCTATTTTGGAAGAAATAATTGTTTCTGGTGCAGGATACTTACTGACTTGGATACCTGGAGTTTCTTCGCTGTTACAGCTGGTCACAGCGCAGTTGCCACCTGATCCACAGCTGTGGGACACTCTCTACTTGTGCTGTGGCATCATGTTGCAGCCACATTCGCCAGTCGGAGACCGGCTTGGCGACGCGGTCGAGTAGAGAGTTAAACCAAGAGATGTTTGCTGTGGCTGGCAATCGCGGCCCCCGCTTGATCTCACGTATATCCAGTGGCATTTGATTAAATTACTGAGGTATTCGGCACGTGAGAGTAGATTCATGTGCGCTGAGGTGGTTTGCACACATGATGAGGATGGATTATGGGAAGACTGGTGACAAGGGTGAAAAAAGCGGATGTTGATGTGAGAGTGCCTAGAGGAACACCGAAGTTTGGATGGATGGTGTGAAGAGGGCCTAACGGACGAGGACATTCGTGTGGAGGAGAAGAGAGATCATGCAATGTATATGTACGAGTGGAGAATGATTGTGAAAGAAGTTTTGACGAAGTTCTGAAGCCCTTTCCCACCCTCGACGTCTTGTTGTGAAACGGGATGGACATGAATGATGGAGGGCCCGGCAATTATGACACGGCAGGCGTAAACCAGTGGAAGTTATCAGGCCTTGCTACTGTTACTGATCTTGAACCTCTTTCTTGACCCGAAGTGTGTGTTGCGGGGTCCGGGCTGGGGCTTTCAGCGCTATAGAGCTAAGTTTTGGTATGTGCTAACTGCATGAGACGAATGTTAGGTGCATCTTGGCACCTAACAGAAGCATCTTTTTGAGATCACAATTGCCAAATCAAACACAGCTGTTTCAGGAGATATTGGTTGATCAACTATTTATGGCAATAAATATTTTAAAGTTAGTTTAATTTTTATACTTCCAAATGGTCACCTGTTCTGGAAAAAGTTCATGAGGCTGAGAAAGGGGAAGACCAGGAAGGAGGAGGAGATATAAAATAAAAACGGACAGTTGTTGTTGGTAAGTGGTGGGCCAAGTATTTTGATAAGTTGTTGAACATCGAGGATGTCAGAGAGGTAGACATTCTTGCTGCCGGTGATGGTGCACGGATGCCTGTTTGGGGAAAGAGACTTGTTGCGGACATTACTACAGAAGAGGTGCAGGAGGCAGTAGAGGTGATGAAACAGAGAAAGGCCTTGGTTTCGACGGTGTTGATACCCAGTGCCTGAAAAGAGGTGGAGTAACGATTGTCGAATGACTGGTGAGCCCACCGAATCTGTGTTTTGTTTCGGGTGTGGTACCGATTGAGTGACGCAGTGCTTGCATGTTTTCGCTGTATAAGAGCAAAAGAGATTAAAATGAATGATGCAACTCGAGAGGTATCAGTTTGTTACGTGTTGTTGGTCAGTCGTTCGGGAGAGTGCCGATCAAAAGGTGCAATTGATGAGGAAAAGTGGGGTTTCAGGAGTGGTAGAGTATTTGCCGATCAGATTGTTATAGTGAGTTCTTGATGATTCTTTACTAAACTTTCAATTAGTGTCATCCGTTACAAAGCCCCGCCGTGTTTGCAAAAATTGCAGAGATTAAGATTGTGATGTCGTTGCTGACGTCATCCGACCGGCAAGTTCAGATCGCGGCGCGGGCATTCTGCAGCGTGAATTCAACCACGACAGAAGAAGGGGCTCTCCATTAGAACTTGGGACACTTATAGGTAAAATACCTCGGCAGAGGAGCGTTGCTCTTGTGCCTTGACTAGTTTCAATGACACGTCCTCATTAGAAAGACACGTGACATTGTGAAGCGATATCGAGAGGGTCTCTCTTTGAGAGCCTTTTGTTTGCTACCGGCTCACCGAAGGCGCATTGCTCCTGTGCATTTGCGCCTAATTGTAAATTTGTACCGGCATCAGGGCATACCCTGTGAAGGCCGTACACTCCTACTGCCGTTCCCGGTAAGTCTTCTAGCTTACTTCATAAGGGTAGCCGGCCTCGAGATAGCAGCTGTTCTAGCAGCACATCTTCGGGAGCCCACCTCTAAAGCGGCACGCATGATACTGTCTTAATTTTCCATGAAGTATATTTATTTACCACCGTTCCCCTCATTTTATCACACCTGTCTTGACTGTGCTTCGACAAGTAGCCTGAGGAGCAATATCGTAAATTCGAATTCAGACCCACGTAAATAAGTAATTAGGTGGTAAGCACTGGCTCTCCCTGGCACTGGCTCTCCCTGGCACTGCCTGTAGCCGCGTTGCCCCTCTGCAGTACATTACATGAGCACATATCAAGCGATTGTAGTGACGCTGTTATAAGAGTTTTGCAGGGAGACTAGTCTGTGAAAAGTACCTTGCAAAGGAAAAGAATGCGTTCTGGGCCTTCAAGGATCTGGGAAAGGCCTACGACAGGGAAGCATTGTGAAGGGTGTTGCGTTTGTATAGAGAGAGCCAAAATCTCTTGAACGCTGTTTAGAGTTTCTATGTACACAGCAGAGCATGTGTCAGAATGAGAAGCATGACAAGTGCTTGGTTCACAGTGAACGAAGCACTCTCACAATCTGTTTAATCTCTACATGCATGAAGTGGTCAGGAAGATGAACGTTAGTGTAATGTGTCGTGGTTTCGAGCTGTTGGAAGTGTCGTAGTTCGGTAGATCATGTGAGAGAAGGAAGCTTCGAGTTAACGTGGATATAAGTAAAGTAACAAAATGTGAGAGGAGTGTCGATGCGAGCATAAATATTTTCCTCCTCAATGGAGAGTTATTGGAGGAAGTTCAGTGCTTAAAGTACCTCGGCTGCCATGTCGAGAAGACTGAGCTAGTAGAAACAGAGGTGAAATCGCGAGTGAAGGAAGGGTGTAAAGTGTTGGGTGCACTGAAGAGTGTAATGAGCTGTAGGACGTTGTCGATGGTACTCTACGGAGCTGCGATTTGAGGGCGTGCTTTTGAGATGAAATGTTTAAGAGGCAAGGCTGGAGTAACGCTGAGAGACAGGATCAGTAACGACGTTGTTCAAATTAGAATAGGGATGGTTAAAATGTTTGAGAACAGAATAGATTCCGTGTTTTGAGATGGTTTGAGCACATGGGTGGTGAAGGCAGAGGTGGGTGGATGGAGGGCGTGAAGCAGGCGTTAGGAAGGAGAGACATGAGTGAGGATGTGGCGAGAGAGCGTGCAATGGATAGGTGTAAATGATGATTTTTTTTTATGCTGCCCTTGTGTGCATTCATGCATTTGGCATATCGTTGAGAAACGGGTTGATCGAGGGTGGGAAGAGGCCTGGTCACTATGACGCATCAGGGGTAAACCAGTCACAATGTCGAGCCCTGCTGCTGACATTGACCTCAGACCGCACTCATAACCCAAAGTGTGTTGCGGGGTCTCACATTTGGACTGTTTAGCCCAAAAGAGCTAAGTTATCGGAGTGTGAGGTGCACCTTGTCCTGGGTCAAACCTTTCCTGGGCGATTCGGCCCTGGGTCTGTATCTGTAACATCAACCACATGCAAAGATAAAATATTTGAACAAATTTACGTTGACAATTGTGCTTTATCAGAAAATAGATCTTCAGCACACATCTATAGCTATACAGACCATTCTTCGACGTCGGGGATAGCTTCTAAAGGTGGCTGTAGGCAGTAGATGTGATAGGGCTTGTCGCACTCGTCACACATGAGCTGTTTCTCAGGGTCCTGCTTCCCGCCGCACTTGCAGCAGCCGCACTCGCGACACTTGCGGCGAGGGTTGTCCTGACACGAAACGCACGACGGTGCAGACACTCCTGCAACAGGACAGTAGCACTGATAAACACACTTACAGGAGCATAAACCATAATGTAAGAAACTATGGTAATCGATTGGGAGCTTAATTGTTTTAAAATTCATGCCAGATGAACTGATTAGTAGAAACTATATAAGCTCTAAATTACTGTGTGAAGGTAATTCAATGCAGGTAATTGAAAAACGGAATTCATTTACGTAATATATTTGTTGATACTTCAGAGATCTAATGCCCACATATCATGAAGGTTTCACTGGTTTATGTCATAGTTGATTACGCTCCAGACGACCACTAACGCCTTCTTGTGACGTATGTGCACGATGGGTATTATCATTATTACAACTTACTTGTGAGCGGCTCCAGTTGGTGCCTGTCCTCGAGTCTCACATGGTCAGGTATCTCCATCAGCTCGTCAGTGAAAGCAATAATGCAGCCGCTGAGCCACTCGTCCTGGCACTGCAAGGACACCACCAGCGTGCGTCTGCGACCCTCTGTCACCACGCTCTCCACCTGCACCATGCACACTTCATCAGAGGTAGAGTGGTGCACAACATACGTTTCATTATGGCACCTACCGCCCAGCTACTTGACAGGTTCTAAATAAAGTAGGATAGAAAAGAACTCATAAACACATTTGTTGCAGATCATGTGTTGTGCAGAATCAAGTGATTACAAACCAAATCAGGGAAATTTAGGGAATAGAAACCTTTGGTCAATAACATTTACTGTGAACTATCAATGCATGGCTTCACGTGGCCGATACCAGTGTAGTCCAGTAGCCACTACCCTTGTGAACGTGTACCCAACATCTAACTAGACTTTTATTAAAAGCATATACATTATTGGATATTATATTTATGTAGATGGAACACAGCCTGTGGATTAACACAGTTGATCAAATAGTTACTGACATTTCAATGCTCACCTTTGCATGGTACCAGTAGCCTCTTGCAAGGGGTTCATCAATATTGTAGTTGACCAAAATAATGTTGCCCTTTTCAAGCTCGTCTAATTTGAGCCTCTTGTGTGCTCGAGGTCGCACTTGGTGGAGTCGCACTTCAGATGCCAACTCATAGTTATATCTGTAGCATTAGATTTACAATTATGGACAAACAGAACAAAGCATTTTTATGCAACCAAATTGTACAAACTGAAAGGGTCTATATACCTACACACAAGCTGATGAATACTTGAAAAATAGTTTATAATGCACCAATACAAGAAAATAATTATGATGCTACCTCATATTTCAAAGTTCCATCAGTGGGTGGATCAGATTCTGTCCTAAAGTGACCTCTATGCCAGATTTTAGAAATGGATAGCAAAGGAGACTTGTTTTCATTGCAATGAAAATCACCACAGTCATTTGAATTTGTCTAACATTTTCAATTAGTAACATTTGCAGCAAGATCTATCTAATACAGCAAAAGAACAAAGATAGCAACCAACCTTTCAAACTCAACATGATAGCATAAGCCATCATCTTCCTGACCAGCTTGGTCATTACTTTGTGTTGAGGCATGTGTGATCTTCAGAATTTTGGCCTCCCACCAGCAGCCATCATGGCAAGCATCAACCAAGTCTCCAACTTTGTAGTACTCGCTGGCTTTCACTAACTCGGCCTGGAAGAATATATCAAATTAGACTAGCTATGTTGTGTTTCTATTATAATGCACAACCAGATTGTGTGAGCACAATTACAAGCTGTTCACTAAACACTCTCCTATAGTGCTTCCTAACCACACCCATGTATTGAAGGAATATTCTTGTTGTTTTTTTAACATCACAATCACAGAGGGTAAGAGGCCCAATGTTGACACACTTTTTTGCCACTTTTCTTGTAAAAAAAATTCGTGATGCGGGGTCGTAAGGCCTAGAACGTTGGATATAGACCTAAACATTGGATATAGACCTCAACACTTTCCGCAATGCCCTATGCTGACGTAGTATTACAAAAATGCTCATAGGTCAAACAGTTGAAGAGATAGAATTGTGGGTTTGCATATGTTAATTAATAACATATTATGAACCCAATGATACAGATACAGATACTAGGCCGCATCCCCCAGAAAAGGGGGTGATTGACGGCAAGGCGCACCTCACAACCTCATTTGCTCACACTCACACAACTTAGCCATATTGAACGTCATAATAGCCGGGCCCACCCCACCCACGACCATCCCGAAAACGGGATGCCAAGGGCGAGAAAGCACATCAGAGCAGCGTCAAAATCAACCATTCACAACTATTCTCCACTCACGCCTGTTCATTGCATGCTCTCTTGCTACTTCCACATACATGTCTCTTTCCTAACACCTGCTTCACACCATTCATCCACCCAAACTTTGGTCTACCTCTAGGCCTGCGAACACTCGCCTCCGCATTCACCACCCTTTTCACTAATCTCCCTTCATCCATCCTCTCCATGTGCCCGAACCATCTCAGAACATGCAAATCCACTCTGTCCTCCAACTTCTCCACCGTCCCTGTTCTGATTCGAACCATGTCGTTGGTGTTCCGGTCTCTCAGCAATACTAAAGCCATGCTCCTCAGACATATCTCGAAAACATTAAACCTTCTTCTCTCCTCTGCTCTCACCCATGTCTCAGCTCCGTAGAACACAGTTGGGACAACAACACCCTCATACAGCCTTCTCTTTGCTTCCATCCCCAACACCCTACCTCATTATACTCTTCAGTGCACCCAACACTTTACACCCTTCCTTCACTCGCGCCTTCACTTCAGTTTCCACTAGTTCAGTTATCTTCGCATGGGAGCCGGGGTACTTAAAATGCTGAACTTCCGCCAAGAGCTCTGCATTTAGGGGGACACTAATTTTGCTTGCATGGACAGTCCTTGAGTATTTTATTACTTTACTCTTACCCACATCTACTCAAAGCTTTCTCCTCTTAAACACTCTACCAAACTCAGGGAGACATCATCCAGCCTTGTCTCAGTCTCACTTTCACAGTGAACCAATCACTCACCTCGCTTCTCACTCTGACACAAGCTCGGCTTCCAACATAGAAACTCTGCACTGCTTTCAACAGGTGTCCGCCCACTCCATACAAACTCAACACCCTCCACAGCGCTCCCCTGTCAATCGTGTGGTATGCCTTCTCCAGATCATGGAGGCCCAGAACACATCCTTATCTTTGACAAGGTAATTCTCACAGACCTGTCTCAATGCAAAAAATCTGATTGGCACACCCTTTACCACTCTTAAAGCCACACAGTTCCTCTCCAATTACGCAGTCTGTACAATCTCTAATCCTTTTGATCAGCACTCTCTCGTACAACCGAGCAACCACACATAACAGACAAATACCTCTTGAGTTGCTGCATGTCTTCTCATCTCCTTCACTCTTATATAGCGGAACAATGCAGGCACTGTGCCACTCAATTGGTACCACGCCCGTCACAAAACACAAGTTCAGTTACCTCACCAACCATTCAACAATCGTTACTCCACCCTTCATCAGGCACTCGGTCGCAACGCCATGCAAACCAGGGGCTTTCCCTGCTTTCATCACCTCCACCGCCTCCTGCCCCTCTTCCCTGGTAATGTTTACCACAAGTCTTCTCCCAAAACTGGCATCCAAGCACCACCACCCTCAGCAACAATGTCAGCCTCTCTGTCTTCGTTGACATACAACAACTCATCAATATACTTGGCCCACGTCTTCTGTACATCACTACTTGTCAACAACAACGAGCCGTTTTCATCTTTCCCCACTCCTCCTTTACAGTCTGTCTTTTCTCACCCTCTTCACCTCTTTCCAGAAAATGTTTTTGTTCTTCTCAAAATTCTGGCACAACCCTCTGCCCCATCTGGCATCAACATCCCTTTTGACTCTCCTCGACACCTGCTTCACCTTGTTTCTCCTCTCTCAGTAGCTTTCATTAACCACCCACCACTGTTACTACGTGAATGCTAGAAGTCTCAGAGACAAAATCGAAGAACTAGGTATCCTTGCAATGAATGAAAGTATCGACATAATAGCAATCACAGAATCGTGGATGAAATTGAGCACCAAACATTATTTAGGCAAATTTACTTTTCCTGGTTACTCACTATTTCACAAAGACAGACAAGGCCGAGAGGGCGGAGGAGTGCTGTTTCTCGTGAAAAACACTCTGCAAATATTAGAAGTCACCATTCCAAACAATAGGCACGACATTGTATCAATACAGTAGTCGGTAAACACAAAATGTCAAATCACTCTCGTCTATCGCCCCCCTAAAAGCAAGGTTGCAGATGATATCGATCTTTACAAGACTCTCCTTGATGTTGTCACAACACAACACAGTCTTGTGCTTGGCAACTTCAATATCCCCCAGATTGATTGGGAAACAGATGAATGTACTGCCACCGGCCAACGTCTGATTGATTTTGCAGACGATAAGTTCATGACCCAAATGGTGAAGACACCCACAAGAGGTAGCAACATTCTTGATCTCCTATTTAGTGCATGCGACTCTCATGTCACGGACGTCGAAGTAGGCAAACCGCTCAGAACTAGTGACCACAACTGTATCCGTTTTTTGATAGAGCTCGAGTTGAAAACATCAACAAACTGCAAAAAAGTCCCTAACTTCAGATTGGCTAATTTTGATGGCTTAAGAGAGTCAATAACGTCAGCAAATATAACCCTCGGACAAGATGTGAATCAATTGCTTGACTATTTCTTGACTGCGCTTAAAAATATCGAACATGAGCATATCCCGCGCAAAAACAGGCAAACAACAGCCTATCAGCCCAAGTACTGGAAAGGAGAATTGCAGGGCCTGCAGTCACAAAACAAAGCAAAGCATTTGGCTAAGCAGAGACATCCACATGACAACGTAGCAAAAGATGAATAAAAAATTAGCAGACGAGATTTAAAGAGGGTCCTGAAACGTAAGAAGAAAGATTATGAAAATGAAATTGCTGCAAATGCTAAAACTAATCCGAAACAATTTTTTAGTTATATTTCGAGCAAAAAAAATGTAAAATCTGTAATAGGTCCTCTCAAGAACGATGTTGGTGAGCTAGAAACGGACGACACCAAAATGAGTGTTCTACTTAACTAATACTTTTGCTCTGTATTTACGTTAGAGAATCAGGATATTCCTAATCCTGAGGATATCATAGCGGCAAAACAAATTGAAGCCCTCACCACAGTGAACTTTTCCCGCGCGAAAGTTATTAAATATATAGATAAATTGAAAGTCACCAAATCTCCAGATCCAGACCAGATTCATCCTAGAATTCTAAAAGAGACTAAAAACGAAATTGCCGAACATTTATCAAACATTTTCACCCAATCTCTCACAAATGGCACCTGCCCCTCTGAATGGAAAGAGGCCAATGTTACCCCAATTTTTAAAAAAGGGGACAAAAAGTGTCCCCGCAACTACCGTCCAATTAGTCTCACATCAGTCATTGGCAAGTTGATGGAAAGTTTGATAATGGAAAAAATTACAGAGTTCCTAGAATCGAACAAATTGATTGGCGACTCCCAGCATGGTTTTAGACACAACCGTTCCTGTCTTACAAATCTGCTACTCTTTTTCAGAAATATAATCGAAATCCACGACACAAAATCTCCAATCGATATCATTTACCTTGAATTTCAAAAGGCCTTCGATAAAGTCCCACACAAGCGCCTAATTAGTAAGTTGCACAGCATCGGTATTCGAGGCCAGCTTAACAGCTGGATAAAATGCTGGCTTATGGACAGACGGCAGCGAGTTGTACTAAACGGATCTTCCTCCCCCTGGGGTAACGTTACGAGCGGTGTGCCCCAAGGATCCGTGTTAGGGCCAGTTCTCTTTATAATATTCATTAACCATCTTGATAGCACCGTACTCTCAAACATTAGCAAGTTTGCAGACGATACTAAGATCGGAGGAAAAGTGCAAGCTGAACTAGAGTGTCAACAGATCCAACTAGATTTGAACAAAATTGTTGATTGGTCAGAAAAGTGGCAAATTAAATTTAATGTCGACAAACGCTAAGTTATGCACATAGGTCTTCATAACCCCAAACACGAATATTCAATGTCTGGAAAAAAACTCATTCCCGTCACCGAAGAGAGATTTAGGTGTCATCATAAGTAACGACCTAAAAAGCAGCAAGCAATGTAACGATGCTGCCAAGAAAGGCAACAAAATGCTAGGTATGATATCCCGCACTATCTCTTACAAAAACCAGCACAGTATGCTCAAGTTATTTAATGCATTTGTTAGACCGCATCTCGAGTATGCCGTTCAATTCTGGTCTCCATTCCTTAGAAAAGACGTTATTAAACTTGAGAAGGTTCAGCGTACAGCTACCAAACTCATCCC
>SDVV010016409.1:0-14256 GCA_016164225.1 Gammarus roeselii
CTACTGCGAAGCATGTATTGAGCAAGTGGGCTTTGCCCTACTGCGAAGCATGTATTGAGCAAGTGGGCTTTGCCCTACTGCGAAGCATGTATTGAGCATGTGTGCTCTGCCCATTGAAGCATGTATTGTGCAAGTGGGCTTTGCCCTACTGCGAAGCATGTATTGAGCATGTGTGCTCTGCCCCATTGAAGCATGTATTGAGAAAGTGTGCGTTGCTCTACTCTGAAACATGCATTGATTAGATTTGAGCCTCATTTCAAGCAGAGCCTCAAAGTGACTCATAATAGGCTCCCCCGTAGGGCGCGACCGTCGTTGATTCAGGTAAGTTCGCACGGCCCCACGTGCGAAAATATTAGTCATGTCAAGATGAAGTCAGCACATATTTCAATCGTGGCATATTCGTGTACTAGCGCGTACGAGAGAGTAAAGAGTTAACACGTATTTTCGTAAAATGTGTTGTTGTTTCTGTGCGTTTTGAGGTGGAGAGATTGCCTCACTTGCACAGGTGTTTGAGGTTTAGACAGTTTCGTATAATCCGGTGTGTTTTCTGAAAGCGATAAGCTTTTTACGGTAGGTTGGGTCCGTGAGTAGGCTTGGTAGGTTGCCCGGAGGATTTAGGAACGCTCGTCGGGCTGCCACGAGTGCGTTGCAATCCATCAGTAAATGTTTCACGCTGATAGCCACTTGGTGGCAACAGGGGCAAGGTGGCGCGTTTGGTCCTATGTCGTCATCCATCAGGTGGTTGTGAGTTGTCCAAGTGTGTCCCGTGCACAAGCGGTTGATGAACACTTGGTCCTTTCTGTTGGTGAACTTTGTTTCCAATTCTCCGACTGAGGGTTTTACTGAAAGCATTTTTTTGTCCACTCTGTTGCACATTTCATCCCATCGGGATGTTAGATGGGAGTTGATAATATGGAACTAGTCCCGGTATTGTATTGCGAAAAATTGTTCGTGGTGAGTAGATGCCAGTTAAGCAAGCGAGTCCGCAAGTTCGTTTCCTCTTATTCCCGCGTGCCCTGGGATCCAGCAGAATTCCATTGCCTGACCCGTCTCGGTCATCACAGAGATCGTGCTGCATTTTACGCAGAACTGGATGTTTGTAGTGCAGTGTTATAATCTGGGCGATGACACTCAGACTGTCTGAGTGATGGCTAATAGAGATGGCTAGCTCGAGTGCGTGAAGCTCCGCAGAGAACACTGAGGCCCCTTGTGGGAGGGTGGCCGAGAGTGGGGTGTCCCCGCACATAGCGACGGCTTCCACTCCGACCGCGGTTTTGGAGCCGTCAGTGTATATGAGGCGGTGCTTTAAATATTCTTCCTCGAGTAGTCTTAGGAATTCCTGCCGGTACGCGTTGGTTGGAGTAGTTGCTTTAGGGTACATTTGCAGGTCTAGGTTGATCGGTGGTGGCTTGATCATTCATGTTGGTGTATTAATTTGAAGAATTCGGTAGGAGAATGAAGGCTTAATAGCTTTACGATTGATGTTTAGCGAGGTCAGCAGGTTGTCCACAAGTAGGAAAAACGGTGGGCATATATTTTTTTTAGCCGCAAAAAGACGCTTATCTGATATGCGGGTGATGTAGCTGATTGTTGGGTTGTTGATTAGACTCCTAGTCTCAAAATAGTATTGTAGTAGAAGTTTATCTCGCCGGAGCGGAAGTGGAAGTTTGTTAGCGAGAACGTTAAGGGATTCGGTTGGGGTGGATTGATCTATAAAATGAATCATCATCCATCCACCCCAATGCACGTGATGTTGAGCGAGAAACGTTTACCAATGATTTCGTATCCTTTTTTTTCTGGTCACTTCGCCCGCATCTTTAGTGAAAGGCTCGCTCAGTTGACCGGCCTTTCCCTTCATAATCTTCCACACCTCGATTAAGTTACCTCCGACTTGACGCTTCTCCAGCGAATAAAGGTTGAATTCACGGAGTCTGTCTTATAACGATTTTTTACGCAGGGCAGGGATAAGTTCGGTAGCTCTCTGTCGAACCTTCTTTAATTTAATGACATCTTTTCCAGGAAATTGAGGCCAGGAAAGGATCGAACATTCAAGTTGCGGTCTAACAAATGCACTGTTTTGATTCAATTTGATTTGATCTCACACAAATGCTTGTTGAAGTTAAGAATACAGTGTCTGCTCATGTGCGATATAGTGCGGGATATCATACTTAACATTTTTTTGTCGGCATCGTTATATTGCTTGCTGCTTGTTAAGTCGTGACTGACGATGACACCAAGATCCCTCTCTTCTGTGACATGAATCGGTTCCTTCCCGGACATTGAATATTTGTGCTTGGTTTGATTTGGACCCTACTGCCACCTGAGCCTCAACGTAAGAGATCGCACGCTCCCCGTTAGGACGCGAAGATCTGTCGATTCTGGAAGGTTCGCACACCTTCGTGTGCACTAAAGTGACCATGTAACGGTTAGGTCAAGTAAACACTTAAACTCTGATATACATATACGCTGGTGCGTTCAGGAACGAAGAAGAATTAAACGCAGCCGGTTTTACACAGCTTCATATAGTCTGATGTGTTTTCTGAAAGCGATTAGTCTTTTCCGGTGAGTTAGGTCAGTGAGCAGGTTCGTAGGTTGGACGGGTGGCTTAAGAAGGCTCGTAGGGCTGCTGCGAGTGCATTGCAATCCATAAATGAGTGTGTCACGCTCATTGTCACCTGGAGGCAACAAGGGCATGGTGACGCGTCCGGTCTTTATCGTGATAAAGACTCAGAAGAAACTAATCGAATCCCCGCCTCCAACCACTTAAAACTTTAAGAGTAACATGTACGTACGCCAGTGCGCGCAGATAGTATAGTTGAAATTGGTACAAGGTCCACGACGACAAGGACAAACTCAGCTCCGACAGCAACGCAACACGAGGTTCACAGCTGCGCGGTCCAGTTAAATTACAGTAGTTTTCCCTTTTCAGGTAAGATGAAGACTCGGACAAAACGAATCCCCACTTCCAATCATTTAGCACTTCATGAGTAATATGTACGCACGCTAGTGCGCACATGTAGCATCGTCGAGACCGGTACGAGGTTTACGGCTACACGGACGGAGTCTGCTCCGACAGCAACGCATCACAATACATTTTATTTATTTCAGCATGATAGACGAAATGAAACCCCACGCTTCCAATCATTTAGAACTTCAAGAGTAATATGCACGCACGCTAGTGCTTATACGCAGCATCGTCGAGTCTGGTACAAGGTTTACGGCTACAAGGACAAGTCAGCTCCGACAGCAGCGCAATACAATGTTTACAACTACACGGCCTAGTTCGGTTACATTACAATTAATTTATTCAGGAAGATAAAGACTCAGAAAAAACGAATACCCACCTCCACCCCATCAGAACCTCAACAAGTAATACGTACGCACGCCAGTTGGCACAGGTAGTTTCGTCGAAATTAGTTTAAGGTCCAAAGCCTCACGAATTAGATCAACGCCATAAGCAACGCATCACAAGGTCTATAGTTACGCGGCAAAGGTCAAACACAGACATTACATAGGGTCCGCACACGCGCGAGCGAGCGCTGACTGAAAAAAACGCTTATTTACAAAATCACAATCAGGAGCTCTCACAGAAGTATACTAGCATTGTTTTATACGACAGAATTGTGGAACGTGAAGAGGAAAGAAAGGGCTGGTTCATCATGGGCTAAAAACTGCTCAGATTTTTATCATCGCACTTATTGTTTAAGGGGAGAGGGTGGGGATGGGGTACAGAGGTCCCTTAGCTCCCGAAAGAGCCCGATGAGCCTCGGAGGGCTACCCAAGTCCCTCGGGTCTCCCGAGCTCCCAAGGTCCATCGAGTCCCCTCGTCTCAGCTCATCTCGGCTTGTCTCAAATCATTTCGCCCAGTTTCGACTCGTCGCGACCAACTCGACTCGTCTCAACATGTTTCGACTGATTTCGACACACCTCGACCAGCCTCGGCGCGGCTCTCCTCCTCTGCGTCAGCAATGTTGTGGACTGTAATAATCAATTTCTCTACTCAAGCACTCCACATATATACATTCCTCTGTGTATGGGTTTTACAGCGTAGGGAGGGGGAGCAGAGGTTCCAGGATTTAGAGGAGCCTCAAAAGGGTCCCACAGTTTCTCAAAAGGGTCCCAAAAGGTCCCAAAGGTGTCCCAAAGGGTTCCAGAAGAGTCCAAGTGGATCCCCTCAAATCCTTCTGGTCTTCAGAGTGACTCGGGTTCCCGAAACCCCGGGTCCTCTGATTCCCGCGGGTCCCACGTGTACCCCCATTCCCTGGGTCACCTAGTCTCAACCCACCTCGATAATTTATAAACAAAGTAAAATTTATCATCATAAAAAAGGGCAGAAATAAATAATAGAGCCCACGAAATAAGAAATAATAATTTAAGTTTGGAGGCCGGTTTCTTGGAGGTAGCTGAGAAGTGGTTAAGCACTGAATTGTCTCTGAGGGAACTCAGTAAGCATTAGGCGGAGTATATTAGGAAGGTCCAGGAACCGGCTCCTGGGGAAGTATGTGCGCCGACATTCCGTCCATGTGGGGCATTCTGCCAATACATGGGCTATTGTAAGAGGGACTAGACAGTCCCTGCAGTGAGGAGATTGGCGACGCCTCCATTAGGTGTCTGTGCGTTAGTCTGCTATGTCCTATTCTCAATCGGCATAGAGTTACCTCAGTCCGTCGAGATCGGTCGCTTGATGAGACCTAGGGTATGGGTGTGTCTTTCATAGTATGCAATTTATTTCTCATAGGAACATCAGACCATTCCCTGTTCCATTTATTTCGCACAGCTCTTTTAATCGCTGGTTAAAAATCTTTATATAGGAGTGGACGCTGTTCTGCTGGGTCAGGCACCGCTGCAGCTCTTCGCGCCGCTTCGTCCGCCCGCTCATTTCCCACCACCCCACAGTGGCCCGGAACCCAGCACAAACGAACGTTCTTGTATCTGCAATATAATCGCACAAGCCAGCGCAAGATTGCTGAAACAACAGTGTGGCAATTGTAGAAGATCTCCAGGGTTTGAAGCGCACTGAGCGAATCACTAAAGATTGAGATATTGGCATCTGGAAGAGTATCAGCCGCCGAGAGGGCATCGGCAATGGCCGTGAGTTCAGCAGTGAAAACTGACGCTGATGGCGAGAGTTTCCTAGTGACGACGCGCCCGGAGAGTATCGATGCACAGCCCACTGCATTGTCGTCTTTTGATCCATAAGTGATTGAAGATATGCAAGCTATCCGCGTGACGAGTCTCTTCATGGGCTATAAAAATAGCTCTAAGATTTTGGGGTGCAACATCTGCCTTTTGGCCAGTAAAATAGTGAGGGCAGAGCATATTTTCTAGTAAATGCCAGATGGGAATAGCATCTCTTGGGAGAGGGTCCACCATGATGTGTGGTAGTCCAAGCTCAGCAGTGAGAAGCTCGATGCGTTTTGAGAAGCTCGAGAAAGGAGCAAGATTGGGGTGGCGCTGTCGGATTGTGGTACACGTAGGGGAGGTGGGGCGAGCAAGAACATGGCAATAAGATTAGAGGTCAATTTGTTCTCGTCGCAGGGCAAGACTAAGCTCACCAGTTTCACAAAGAAGGCTGACAGTAGGGGAGGAGCGGAAAGCTCCAGTACAAGCGCGAAGAGCGGCAGTATGAACTGGTTCCAGCGTCTTGAGAATATTTGATTTTACGGAGCCATAGATCACGCTCCCATGGTCTAGTTCTGACCGGATGATAGCGCGGTAAAGCCGTAATGATGTTATTCTATCTGCACCCCAGGTGAAGTGCGATGCGATCCGAAGAATGACTAATCGCTGTAAGCAGTCTATCTTAAGCTGCTGCACGTGGTACTTGCAGGTTAGCTTCTGGTCGAATATTAGCC
Organism: Gammarus roeselii; assembly: GCA_016164225.1. Lineage (NCBI taxonomy): Eukaryota > Metazoa > Arthropoda > Malacostraca > Amphipoda > Gammaridae > Gammarus > Gammarus roeselii. Next base: position 5,856 of record SDVV010016409.1, read on the forward strand.
CTAGAAAGCGGACTGTAGGTAGGAAAGGGATCATTTCTCAATAAAGTCTGAGATCTGGTTCCGTGTGTGTGCGAGATCGATGGATATGAAGTGCACATGTTTTGCTTATAGATATTTCAAGCCTCGAGTTTCTGTCCAGGCAACCACCTGGGCAATTGCACTCTGTAGTTCACGTTGGAGTTGGGACACAACTGACGCCGATGCGTATATATCATAAAGTCGTCAACGTACAGTGACCCATTCACGGAGGGAGGGATCACCCCCGTGATCACATTATTGGCAATCGTAAATAGAGTACACGAAAGGACGCTACCCTGGGGAACTCCCTCATCTTATGTATGTATGTCTGTCCGAAAGGTGATTGCTGATTTTGGCCCGGAAGACTCTCCGCCGGAGGAAGTTTCGGATGAAAAATGCTAAGTGACCCCGGAGTCCCATCCGGTAAATTTCTCGGAGGGTGCCACAACGTCAGGTTGTATCATATGCCTTCTCAAGGTCAAAGAAAACGCAAACAGTGTGATGCTTGCGGTCCAAGGCCCCTTGGATATCAGTCACAACGCGTAATAATGCGTCCTGCGCTGATAGCATCTTTCGAAATCCGAATTATAATTAGGAGAGGAGCGAGTTCGCTTCTAGGTGCAGAGTCAGTCGAGCATTCACAATTTTCTCCAGAACCTTCGCTACACACGAGGTGAGAGCTATAGGGCGGTAGCTGGTCAATTCATCGGTAGGCTTATCAGGCTTTGAGAAAGACAGAACCACTGCCTCCCTCCACCGATCGGATAGGAGTGGGTAGATCAGACTAAAATGTAAATAGGACACAAGTAGGAGAGTGCAGAGGGATGTAGGTGCCGGAGCATCTCGTATGAGATTTGATCTTCGCCAGGAGCAAAAGGGCTGGAGGTGCGAATTGCACCAAGAATTTCGCGTACCGTGATAGGTTCATTGAAAGGTATGAGAGTTTATGGAGAAGTCCACATCATTTTGTTCTTCAGTACGCTTTGTGATACGGAAATCAGGGCTGTACCCAGAATCCGAGCTGACGGAGGAGTAATGTGTTGCAAAGAGTTCAGAGACTGCTTGAGGATCGGTGTGGGTCGTTCCCATCATCTTTTTTTTTGTGAGAGGGGGAGGGGGGTGAGAACAGTACTTTCCAGTCATTTTTCGTATGCGGGACCACACTTCAGACATGGGTGTGTTTACATTAATGGACGGTACGAAGTTTTGCCACGATTCTTTCCTGGATAGGAAGTATGTATTTCGTGCTTCTGCAGTTTCTCGTCTAAACGTAATTTTATCTGCTACTGCTTTGGTGCGCCGGTATCGATTGAATCCGCTCCCTTTGCCATTTTCTTATTTCACACAGGTCACCCCACCAGGGTGTCCTAATTTTACGTGGATTTCCCTTGCTTATAGGGATGCTGCGATCTGCAGCGTGAAGGAGGGTTCTATTAAAGTTTTCTACCATCTCATCACAGGATATATCCTGAGGTGGGAGGGGTGTTGTTGTATAAGCGGTGAACGATTACCAGTTGGCTTTACGCATTATGTATCGGCGAGCGGTAGAAGTATCTTCAGGATGGAAAGTTGTGATGGTGATGGGAGAGTGGTCTCTCCCGTAGGGCTCCTCCAACACTTGCCAGGCAAGGTCTGGGGAGAGGTTAGGGAAGCAGAAGGATAAGTCAATGGCCGATAACGAGGCTGTCTGGGTATGGAAGTGCGTCGGTTCTCCGGTGTTAAGAAGCTCAAAATCAGAAGACAGAAAGAATGCATCGACGTGCCCTCCACGTCCATCAGCTGTGTCTCCCCCCCAGAGGGGGTGCTTAGCATTAAGGTTCCCTACAAGAAGGTAGGGCGCAGGAAGTTGACCAACCAGGTTAGTAAGAAGTGCGTATGAAATTTGTTCATTTGGGGAAATATATAGGTTACAAATAGTAACGGGGCGTTTGAGGCCCACTATGTGGGCCTGAGGCTGCAGAGTTGTTTGTAGAGGGATTGAAGTGCATATGATTGCTTGATTTACAATTGTAGCCAGGCCAGTGCCCGGTCGAGCATCGGCAGTGGGCGAGATGAAGTGGGCTATATACCCAATGGGAAAAGATGGTTTGTGCAGCCCAAGGAGAGTTTCCTAGAGACGACCTACCATTGGATTATAGTTTTGGGTTAATTTCAATAGTTCAGCATAGTTAGCACAATATTCTATAATGTTCCATTGAAGGACGAGGGTATCAGACATTGTGGTTTAGGTTAGAGAAATTCAAGGTCTGGGCTTGAGTTATAAGGTCTAATTATATATCGCTTTTGTAGACTATGTCACTCACGGCCTGTCGACCGCGCTCGACGAGTATCGCTGGAGAGTGACGGCATCACTGTCACTTGGATCATCATCGTCCACGCCGGAGCCAGTGCGCTTAGCGCTGGTAAACGGCAAGCGAGTTTCTCCGACCCGAGGCAATGATGAGGCAGGGTGGGTATCACTCAATACTGTGCTCGGCGCATTTCCCTTATGATTATAATCCGGAGCGGCTAAGCGAGGCAGAGGCGAAGGGGCATTTGGTGCCCTAATGAAGGCACCAGAATGAACTCTGAGTTGAGCAGCAGTCTGGCTAGGCTGCGCGGTTACCAAGGTTAATCTTGATTGGGCTTGGAGTAAGGCGGGTTTAAACGTTGGTGACAGATCCCAGGTTTTTGAATGTGTGGCTGGTGAGGAGCGCATTGAGGTTACAGAGTTTCTTTATGTGGTGCTGCCTCCAATAAAAGGCAGGTCGTCGTCCAGATTCAGGTGTGGGACTCCCATTGCACGTATATCCAAGTGATGGACGAGGCGAGGTGAGATTGAGGGAAGGTATCCCCAGCGGAATTTCCAAGTTTTCGTACAGTACAAATAACTGTCGTCGTGGGCTTCCTCGATTTCGAGGAGGATGAAGAGTATCGTGTTCTAGGTTAGAAGGAACTCTGGTTACAGGTGTTCCTGCTATCACCGCAGCAAAGCTAGTAAGCGGGCGGATAAATTTTGCGGTTACTTGTCTCTTGGCTTCGGGGTAGGTAAGGCGTTCTCTCGCTTGAGCAGCGAGTATCTCCTTTTTGAGTCTGTAATAGAAGCATTCGCGTGATGACGCAGGATGGTCCTCTGAACAGATGGCGCACTCAGCAGGTCGGTCACAATTGTGGCCATGTGCGTCCTTACCACAGCGGAAGCATGTACTTTTTATGTTCTTCAATCGACTGGCATCACTTCCACGACCAAACTTTTGGCAGTTGTAGCAGCGTGTGGAATTAAGGATGTATTCTCGGACCGAGCACTGCGTCCAGCCAATGTGGACATCAGAAGGCAGAGAACAGAGCTTGAAGGTGAGGATGTAGACACCAGTGTACTCCTCAACTCTGCTCCGCCGTCGTTTCACTCTGTATATCTTGGGGACTTGCTGATCTCAGAGTTCAGTACGAATATCGTCGTCGGAGTGGTTAAGTCTGTTTTTATAACATATAGTTCCTTGAAACGTGTTGAGAGAAGGCTGCTTATCAGCTTTTACAGGTATATTATTTAGTTGTTTTAGGTTCTGGATGTTCCTACTTTGCTCCTCATCCTTCACCTCCACCAGGAGGGAGCCACTCCTAAGCTCATTGATGCGCTTCGGCGGTCCTCCCAGAGCAGCGCGGAGTTGTCGATTAGCTTGAATAGTGTTCGTGTCAGACAGGTTCTCTCCTGAGAGTGCCCTGACGGTGAAGAACTTAGTGTAGTTTTTATTTTGAAAAAGATTTTCAAGTATTTTCTGATTTACAACGTATCGTTCATGGGGTCTTACACGATTGCGGCAACTTCTCCCGGATTTTCGTCCGGAAGCAGCATGTACCGCACCCGCGTTACGGTCGTGTGTATTGTTTTCGAAGTCCAACCCACCAGAAGCGGGGGGAGGCTGCTAATTACTAATCATCTCTCCATCAGGCAGCCTGGGATGGAGGGGGTTTATGTCCACTGTTTGGGCGCGACCGCCGGGTGATGGCGGTGTTGAAGAGCGTCCGACAGATGGGGACGCTGGTGCGTCATCATCTTGCGGTAACCGTTGCCATTGTTGTAATAACCGTTGTTCAAAAATGCTGTCCAATAGAGAAGTCTGGCGTCAACATTTGCCGAGTTTCAGGCAAGGAATCCATGATAGTTCCAAGCAGCCCCCTCACCATGCCCACGCCCACCACGGAGCGCTTAAAGCAAGTGTTTTCTGTCTCTTTCAATGAGCACCACATGTGAACAATGTGAGGTTAGTTTTCCTGCTAACATGATATTCCGACGGTTAAGCAGGACCTTCCAACAGCTCTACCCCAACAACGGGTTCGCTGAAGGTTGTCCCACCCCCCGGTCCACCATATCGCAGAAATCTGATGTAGTCGTATCATTTATAGTGCGGTCCGTCGTCAACTTTGCTACTTTGGCCACCTTGATAGTTGGTGAGTATAGATTTAAGAAAAACATGATAAAAAATAAATAAATAAAAGGGGGAAAAAAAAGACAGAAAAAAACTGAAAAAAATATGAAGAAGCAAAAAAAAATCTGGGGGAAAGTTGTCAAGAGAAGTAGAGAGATAAGTTAATGCAGTTTCAACAAAACAAACGAGGTAAAAGGAGTAAAGAAGGTGAAAGCATAACCAGGAAAGGGCAGAGAAGGAGAGATAGTGAAGAGTAAAAGGGTCTGAAAGGGAAGTAGGGTGTTCACCCCCCCGGTTGGATCGTGACCCCGTGGGACCCGTGAACGAGTAGCTTTAGGAGGGGTCTTTCCGCTATAATACCCTGGAGATTAGGAATATCTGTATTCTCTTACGTAAATACAGAACAAAAGCATTGGTTGAGGACACTTATTTCGGTGTCGCCCGTTTCCAGCTCGTCAATAATGTTCTTTAGAGGACCTGTTACAAATCTTGAATTTTTAATTTCGGAAATTCAACTAAGAAATGGTTCTGGATCGGTTCTGGATAGGTTTTGGAATTTGCCGCAACATTATTTTCGAAATCTTTCTTGTATTGTTCATAACTTTAGGAACTCATTAGTTGATTTTTTTTTGCAGCGTCGTCATAGGATGGTTTCTGTTTTGTCGATGCTTTGCTTTCATGAGCGACTGAAGGTGACGCAAATATAATTTCCAGTACTGCTGATCCGCCTGCTTTTGCGCGGAATCTGCCCAGGTTTAATATTTTTCAGCGTAGTCAAAAAAATGTTTAACAATTGATTGACATCTCGTCCGAAGGTTATCTTCGCTGACGCTTCTGTCTCTCACAAGCCATCAAAAACGCCTAGCTAATTTGTTTGCAGTTTATTGACCGTTTCATTTGAAGCTCCATCGTAAAACTGATCCATTGAATGCCGCGAGTTCACATTGGTTCGCCCACTTCGGTGTTCGCGGCACGCGAGTCGCTTGCACTGAATAGAAGATCAAGGATATTACTGCCTCTTGTCAGCAAAATCAATCAGGCGTTGACCAGTGGCAGCAAATTTGTCTGCTTCCCAAGTATCGTCGATTTTGTCTCGGTCTATTATGGCCTTGTGACGTCAAGCTGCTGATGATCGAGTGGTCTACTGACGCCATGCAGTGTGCGGCTGCCGTCGATCGAGGAGACTATTGTCGTCGTGGGACGTCACGCTGTTGATGATTGAGGGGTCTATTGTCGTCGTGGGGCGTCAAGCTGTTGATGGTTGAGGGGTCTATTGTCGTCGTGGGACGTCACGCTGTTGATGGTTGAGGGGTCTATTGTCGTCGTAGGGCGTCAAGCTGTCGATGGTTGAGGGGTCTATTGTCGTCGTGGGACGACAAGTTCTTGATGGTTGAGGGGTCTATTGTCGTCATGACGTCACGCTGTTGATGGTTGTGGAATCTATTGTCGTCGTGGGACGACAAGTTCTTGATGGTTGAGGGGTCTATTGTCGTCATGGCGTCACATTGTTGATGGTTGAGGGATCTATTGTCACCATGTGACGTCAAACGGCTGATGGTAGAGTGGATGGGTCTACTTCTTGTGCAATTAAAATTCAGTGGCCCGATCCATGAGCGACCAGAAGTACATATAGTAACTATTTATATAAAGTGTACTCGCTTGCATCAGCCTCAGCTGTTGACCAAATTCAAAGGTCGACAAACTGATGTCAGCGACCAAGGGAAGCAAAATATATTTACAATTGAAAAATAATTAATGAAGAAATGAAAAATAAAAGTATGACAATTCGAATCCTGGCAGAGACATTTCATTCAGTTGATGTTCGAGCATCCGGACTAGCAGCCCCTTTAGGAGTGTTCGGTTCACCTGAGCCTGTCCTCCAGCTCGTGTATCCTGTCCGCCTGCCGCCTGCTATCCCTGGTCAACGCTGCGGCAGTTAGTTCAGCTCGCTGTAGACTGGCCTGGAGGCCAGACACAGCCTCCTCGCTCTCCTGGGGGAGGGGAGGTCATAGCAATTAGGGGGGCACTGTAAAACACTGTCAGCCGAAATCAGAGAGGGTAGCAATTTGAAAAAAGATGCAGACGCAAGGTCAAATGACGCAGAACTGGAGGTGGGCGTAGTCAAGATGCACCTCACACTCCTCTTTTGCACTCAAACACATAACAAAAAGTAGCTCGTAAGCGTTAAAAGATTCGGCCAGAACCCCGTGACACACTCCAGTTCAAGAATGGGGTCCGAGATCGGTGTCAGCAGCAGGGCTCGACAGCTAGCACTGGTTTACCCCTGCTGCGTCTTAATTGCCGGGCCTCATCCACCCACGTTCATTCAGTTTCTCAACGATTCCTCAACAGAAAGCGATGAACGGGAAAATGCATCAGGGCCTCTCGAAAACTTATCCATTGCCAATTATTCTCCACTAACGACTATCCATTGCACGCTCTCTCGCTACCTCTACACTCATGTCTTTTCTGCCTAATACCTGCTGCCCTCCATTCATCCACCACAACTTTGGTCTACCTTTAGGCCTACGTCCACTCACCTCCGCCTTTGTCACCTGTTTCCCCAATTTCCCATCCTACATCCCCACCATGTGCCTGAACCATCTCAGAACACGTGAATCCACTGTCTTTTACAACTTCTTCGCCATCCTCGTTCTAATTCTAACAACGTTGTTATCTCCTAGATCTCAGCGTCACTAAAACTCTAAAACATTCAACCTTATTCAATACTCTGCTTCCACCTCCACCAAGGATCAGCTCCGTAGGACACTGTGGGGAAACCTACACCCTCATACAACCCTTTCTTTGCTTCCACCCTCAACGTCCTACAGCTCATTTCACTCATAAGTGCACCCAACACTTGACACTTTTTTTGCTCGTAGCCCAAACTAGGTTGTCTTTTGATAGAAAGAGTAGTAGTAGTAGTTGCTTCCGTTTCCACCGGAGTCCCAACGCGAATTTAATGCAGACTCCCCCGCAGGGCAATTGAACAGTGGCAAAGTAGGTGCAGCGTTGGTTATGAGTAGGCTCAACGCAGATTCAGAGTAGATTTAACGTAGATTCCGAGTGGGTTTAACGTAGATAAAGAGTAGGTTTAACGAAGATAAAGCGTAGGTTTAACGTGGATAAAGAGAAGGCCTAACGTAGATACAGAGTAGGTTGAAAGCAGATTCCGAGTAGGTTTAACGTGTTAGGAGCAGTAGTTGCTTCCGTGCTCCACCGGAACGCCAACGCGAAGTCTTCGCTTGCCACCCTGCAGAGCCCCTGCAGGCGTCTAACGATACATAATTATATATTTAATACAAAATAGATCACCACGAAAAAAGGGCACAGATAAATAATAGAGCCCACAAAATAATGAATAATAAAATACTAGTGTTAATGATCGATCCACTCTAGTTACTAGTGTTTATAGCACCACTCCATTCAATTCCATGAAGGCGGGTCAGCAGCACACTGGAGATGAGCTGCGATGTATTCATTTTGGATTTATCAAGCCCATGCCCATGTGTTTTTTTATAATATTTTCAATAACATATGTTGTGAATCATGTTTTGAAACATGAAGTAGCTACAAACCGGCCGCCAACTGTAGATGTGCTGTCACAAATTCACTTTATCTCTCGTTTCGCTAATTTAAATAGCGCATGCGAAAACTAAGTTTGATGTATCATACCTAAGTATTGAAAATCCATTGCGAGACGATGAAAATAAATGCGACAGCGACGACAACGACAACGACAACGACAACGACAACGACAACGACAACGACAACGACAACGACAACGACAACGACAACGACAACGACAACGACAACGACAACGACAACGACAACGACAACGACAACGACAACGACAACGACGACAACAACAACGACGACAACAACGACGACAACAACGACGACAACAACGACGACAACAACGACGACAACAACGACGACAACAACGACGATAACAACGACGACAACAACGACGACAA
>SDVV010016410.1:0-14256 GCA_016164225.1 Gammarus roeselii
AGTGCGAGTGCGAGTGCGAGTGCGAGTGCGAGTGCGAGTGCGAGTGCGAGTGCGAGTGCGAGTGCGAGTGCGAGTGCGAGTACGAGTGCGAGTGCGAGGGCGAGTGCGAGTGTGAGTGCGCGGGCGATTGCGAGTGCGAGTGCGAGAAGGGCGAATGCGAGTGAGAGTGTGTTCGTGTGTGTAGGGAGTCTAGAATCTTGAAGGGGATACGTCCTCCAAATACAAAGGTGAAAGTGTCGAAATAAAGATTATGCAATCGCTGGTCAATTAAAATATCGACGTAGACCAGCGATGCCAAGGCCGAAATAAACAAAGCCTAGAAAATACAGCTATAGGTTTGAATACTTACGAATACTTATCATTATAGGACTATGAATACTTATCATTATAGCATTGGCTAAAAAGCAGTTTCCAACACAAAGATGTTTAAATTATGCAGATTGGTCAAATTAGGTTTCATAGTAGAAATCAAATCCTGAGAAAAAAAAAATCGTTGAAAGCATGCTACAAAATAGTATTATTGAGGGCATTACATGCATGTATTGCACATAACAATCTCCACCAGCCGTTACTTGTAGTAGAAATCTCATTCTGTGAAAGGTTTTTGAATCCTTTGTCTTCTAAAAGACCACTACATATCCTCTCATAAGCCCTCACTATCATAAATGTCACTACAATAACCTGGTCTTTCCATTTCCCTCGGTCGCCCCTTTTTCCCGCCCGGAGTCAAGTCTATCTCCGTTTATTGCCCTCTCTTGGTTAATTAGGTTTGCCATGACTGCAGGCGTATCAACACGGCCTCTAGCGCTGTAGGTGGCTCTAAAGAGCAAAACGTATCACCAACCCGCTTCAACTAAAGGAAATGTATAGTTTTGACGCCTGCATGGGTGTGTTAAGCATGTTAACTCCTAAACCTCTATGCTCATAATCAACATTACGAAACGAAAGAACGGAGCACTATATGGTTTAGATTACCTGTTCAGTTAATTGTAATGTCAAACGTATAGGTGGCGATGTTAGTTCATTAGATAGCGAACAAATAAAGTTGTATATCAGCATAAATTAATGCAAGCAATCGGTTTCATGCACAAAACCTAGATCGGAATTGATTTTTACTTATATTTAATCAATTCAGAAATATAGAGGGGTAGAACTACGCTGATCGAAAGGCTGGTACAGATACAGACACCAGGCCGAATCCCGCATAAGTATGTGTGGCCAACGGCAAGGCCCACCTCACACTCCTCTCATAAACTCCCACTCACACAACTTTGCCCGTTTGCGTTGGAGGGTCCGGCCGGGAGACCCCGCAACCCACCCTCCGGGACATGAATGGGGTCCGAGGTCAGTGTCAGCAACACGCTCTCTCGCTACCCTCCCACTCAAGTTCTTCTTTCAAACGCCTGCTTCACACCACCCATCCACCCAAACTTCCCGCTAGGCCTACACCCATTCGCCTCTGCCTTCCACGTCCTTTTCACCAATCTCCCTTCATCCATCCTCACCATGTGCCCGCCTCATCCCAGACCACGCGAATCAACTCTGTCCACTAACTTCTTCATCATCCACGTTCCTCGCACCACGCCGTTATTGATCCTGTCTATTAGAAATTGAACATTCATCTATCCTCTGCTCTCACCCCCAAAGTCTCAGCCCAGTAGAGCACAGTTGGGACAACGACACCTTCATACAGCCCTCTCTTTGCTTCCATTCCCAACTTCCTGCAGCTCATTACTCTCTCCAGTGCACCCAACACTTTACACCCTTCACTTCACTCGCGACTTCACCTCAGTTCCCACTATTTCAGTCTTCTCCACATGGGACCCAAATAGTTTTAATACTGAACTTCTTCCAATTACTCTCCATTTGCAGGACACCAATTCAGCTCGCATCGACATGCATCGAGCATCTCATTACTTTACTTTTACCCACGTTCACTAGAAGCTTCCTCCTCTCACACGCTCAACCAAACTCAGATAATAGCCTACAGAGCTTCTCCTCTGAATCCACCACCAGTGCCGTATCATGAGTAAGCAGTAACTGGTTCAACTGCCAACGTCGCCCATTCGTTTCCAACAGCTCCAAGCTTCAACCCAATAAACTAGCGTTTGCCTCCCTGATCTTTCCATCCATGTAGAGATTGAACAGCCACGGAGACATAACGCAACCTTGTCTCCGACCAACTTACACTGTAAACCAATCACTCACTTCGCTCATCACTCTGACACACGCTCTTCTGCCAATTTAGAAACTCTGAACAGCTCACAAATAAATTTTCACCCACTCCAGAGAAACGGATCATCCTCCAAAGCGCTTCCTTGTCGACACTTTCGTAGGCCTTTTCCAAATCCACGAAGGCCAAGAACACATCCTTTCCCTATGCAATGTACTTCTCACAGACTTGTCTTACTGCAAAAATCTGATCGGCACACCCTCTAGCACTCTTAAAGACACTGTCCCGCTCCACTTGTGCCATCAGTACAGTCTGTAATCCTTTTGATCTGCACTCGCCCCTACAACTTACCGACCACATATATAAGCAATGGAGGGTGGTATTAGTTAAGGTGTGGTTTATGTCGGGACTGGTGCCGACTGAGGGGCGCAGTGATTGCATTGTTCCACTGAATAGAGGCAAAGGAGACCATAAATAATATAGTAACTAGTAGAAGTGGAAGTGGTAGTAGTAGCTCTGGGACGGGCTGAAGTGTCTATTCTAGCCGTATTATAACAACTAGCCCAGCCCAGATGGAGTGCCCATCAGAGATTGTTGCCACCTTGTCGGCAATACTCCTAACGTCACATTTGCTTAGTTTTCTCAGTTTCGTCGAGGCAGTTTTGAAAGGTGTTCACGTTATTACTGTTTACCACATCATAGGTTAGACGATTCCAAATTGGTGTTAGCTCGATTGGAAAGAAGTTCTTGGTCACTGATGTTCTAAATGGTTTTCGCTGAAGTTTTTGTCCATCATTTCTGTTCCTTGGGTTATAATCCTGGTCAAAGAGTCCCTCACGGCAAACTCTAGTAAATTAGTTGATGTATTTGAAGGCTTCTTCCAGCTGACCTCTAAGTTGTCTCCTTTCAAGCGATATCAGTTAAAGTTCGTCGAGTCTTTGCAGATATGTCTTAGTTCTCAATTATGGGATAATTTTTGTTGTTCAGTGCAACGAAAACGATCGTCAAGCCTCAAATTTCATTTCAGGTCCGACGAGTAAAGCACGTTGTCCCTGGCCTTGTAGTGGAAGTTTTTGGATATAAAACAAATGGGAGCCCAGCGTTCGCGCTAAAATTATTTCCGCACACGCGCACAATAGCCACTTCACTTCACCTCACTGTCATGGCCGGACACTGTCATAACCGCTAAAAATCTTTCATCACACGTGCTTTCGACCTAAACTGTGTTGCAGCCCACACGCTTTTTCCGCCACTTCAAAATCTGCCACTGTCATATCTGCCACTGTCATTACACCTAGACAGGCGTACCAACCTACTGCTTATCACTTTAATGAAACTTCAATCATAGAACGCTGAAATGCGGCATTACGTACCCTAAAAAAATACGCATGTTTGCCCCGCGGATTAGAAATACGTACCTTTGCCCCGCGGGTTGGAAACACGTACCCATGGTTAGGTTAGGGTGGGTAGGAAAAGTTTCATTTAAGTGATAACCAGTGAATGGTACTCCTCGTGGCTGATTCTGACGTGGGCTGAAACAGAGTTTAGCCAGAATGTCAGTGGCAGATATGACAGTGGCCGGTGTGACTGAGAAACGTTATGAATGTTCGCTGCTAAAAAATGGTACCGTAGGTAAGTAGCCGGAACAACTTGTGGCTGATAAGGCAGTTGGCGGAGATGAAGAAGCTGATCTGACGTTAGCTATAAAAGAATTTAGCGCCAGGGATAGCGACCCAAACAAATGACTCTATTGCCTTTCTTGTAGCTAGCTTCCACTTGGTTTTCCCACTTGAGATCTTTGCTGATTAATACTTCAAATTCTCGTTGCTGGTCTACTTCAATATATGCTGATCTGCCATTATGTAAGCAGAATTTAGATTTTGTGTTCCGATGTTCTCAACAGAACATTTTCTCAATAATAACATTCCTTTACCACTTATCAGTCCAGTCTTCTAGCTTATTAATATCCCTTTGGATATCTGGGCGATCTTGCTCACAGTCTGCTTAGTGGCGAAGTTTAGTGTCGTCAGCAAATTTTGCTAACTTGCTAACTATGTCAGTATCGAGGTAATTCATGTAGCTTATAAAGAGAAGGGGCCCAAGAACACTGCCCTGGAGTACTCCTGATTTTACCGTAGCCCACTGACTATTTTCTTGACCAAAACAGGCTGTTGCATGTGGCCTGTGAACTAATTTCGGAGTCACCTAGCCATGTTTCCAGTTATGCCAAGCGTCTCCACTTTTCAAATTAGGCATTCATGGGGTACCTTATCAAACTCTTTTTGGAAAGTCATGATAAATAAGGTCGACAGATTTGGTTTAGTTGTATATCTCTGTGATCTTTTCAAAAAAGTCCAGGATATTGGATAGGTAGCTAATTTTGCTTCTGAAGCCGTGACGGATTTCTTGATGAAGTGGTTTCACTCGAGGTGACATGTTATACTTGTTATATGAAATTTTCCAAGGTTTTGAAAACCATAGATGTGAGACTGATTGGTCTACATAGTCCTGACTCTTGACTACTACCTTTCTTGAATATTTCTGTGATGTGTGCGGTTTTCCAATCTTATGGAATAATTCCGGTAGTCATACATCTTTTAAACATCTCTTGTCAGTGGAACAATTATGACTTCGTAGAGGTTCCGTAACATTTCCTGATGCAGGTCATCTGGTCCTGTATATTTGTAAATATTTAGTTTGGCGAGTTGTTCCACAGCTTCGCAAACGAAGAAGTGTATATTTTACAACGGTTACACTTCTTCAGGCATTCGACTTCTGGAATATTATTAATATTCACTTCTGTGAAGACGTTTACAAAGTATTTGTTGAGTATCATTGACATGTCTGCATTGGATGACTTTAGATCAACACTACTATTTCGTAGAGGGCCAATGCTGTCACGAACGATGCTTATCTCGTTCACATATACATAGAATTTGTTGGGTTGCACTTGACCGATTTCGCAACATTTTTTTCCTTGTCTCTCTTGGCTCTTCTTAGCACTCTCTTCACTCTTAGATTAGAGGAATTAGATTGTTGAGTGTGCTTGGTAGGTTGTGCGTATATTTTAATCAATGGTATGGAAGATATTACGGATAGTGCTATTGACGAGGAACAGTGTGGCTGGGTGCGATCCAGCGTGTGCATGAACGGAAACTCTCATTGAGACCAGCTTGTAATAAAATCCTTGCTAACGGAGTTGGGCAATGATAGTCATGAAAGTATTTTACAGCCAAAATAAAGTACCCATCAACAATCGTATCTAAAGTGCCAATTAAAATACTACCGGATAAACAAAAGTATTTGGGAACCGAACATTCAAAATATAAAACTCAGAATACATTTTCAAATTAATACTTCTATAATGCATTTCCATCCTATTGTTCTGTTCAAAAATTCATAGATAATAAAGTAATAAGATCAAAACTTCTAACGTTAGGTTTGTTGTTGGAAGACAATATGGGAGTACTATTGAACTTCTCTGTGGCTGATTGCGAGGAAGGAATAGATTCCATAGCAGCACTCATGATAACAGGTTAGCACTGAAATACAGTAGAAAAAAACAAATAAATCACTGTTTCAATAAGATACTTTTGATCTATAACTTTTTTGATACTTAAATAATATCGTTATATTCAAAGTCATAATTCATTGGTCCTGGGGGACATCGAGCAGACTACGATCAGCACTACAACCACAACCTGTGCTTGGAAAACACTTGTTAGATCAACATCACATACATCTAGTACAAGGAGCACAGCCACTCGAGGAGGAAGAAGCATCTGTCACAAGAGGGTAAGAAAATAAACACATATAATAAGAATGATACAGATAGCGGACTCTTTAAATGGTCGGGGTTAAGCGGTAGCGTTACCTACAAACAAACAAAAAAACACTACTGCTACTGACAGTAGTTCAATTAACCTGCTACCAGTCACTGAAGCACTGCCGCAGTATACAGTGTGATTACATCAACATCCCCGCCGCACCACGGGAGTGGTAGGAATGTAATTATATCCCGGCACTAACGAGGTTGTATGTAATGAAATACAGCTGAGCTAGGTATACTCTCATTGAGATAAAGATCGTCGCGCTCACCGAGAATCAAACCCGGGACAGTCTAGTGACTTTTATGCCGTCTTGGTATAGTGGATAAGCTCCCAGACTGTCCCGTGTTCGATTCTCTGTGAGGGCGGTGATCTTTATTTCGATGAACGTATACCGAGCTCAGCTGTATTTCAATGAATAAGCACTAATATACAACCCTGTAATATGCCTGTCACGCGTGGCTAGATTAAGCAATGATACGCGTAAGTAAATAACACTATCTCTCGATACGCGAGTAAAGCCGTTACGCGTAACGAGAATACGCACAGACACACAATGTAAAGCCGTTACGCGTAACGAGAATACGCACAGACACACAGTGCCAGAAAAAGGTAATTACGGGAGGCTAGATAAAGGCTCATCCACACACAACTATAACACAACAGTCTAGAGCCTAGAATAAACACTATAACGGGAGCCTAGATAAAGGCTCATCCACACACAACTATAACACAACAGTCTAGAGCCTAGAATAAACACTATAACGGGAGCCTAGATAAAGGCTCAGCTACACACAACTAGAACACAACAGTCTAGAGCCTAGAATAAACACTATAACGGGAGCCTAGATAAAGGCTCAGCCACACACAACTAGAACACAACAGTCTAGAGCCTAGAATAAACACTGTTACGGGAGGCTAGATAAAGGTTCATCAACACACAACTAGAACACAACAGTCTAGAGCCTAGAATAAACACTAAAACCTAGAGCTATGCTAAGCTCAGCCACATGGGCCATAAAATGTAGTTAGTACTGATACGCGCGACGAAAATAAGTTCAACTCATGTGACCATATAAAGCTTTCTCTTAGTAATGTGTGTTGCAGGGTCTCTTGACAGGACCATTCACAGCGAAAGGGCTACGTTTGTTAGGGTGTGAGTGTATGAGAGGAAGTGGCCTTGCACTCGGGCATACACTTTCCTGGGGCATTCGGCCTCGTGTCTGTATCTCTAGTAATTACGAAATAACACAATCTTATTTTTCCGGGAAACAGACTCATAGTTGCCGCTAAAGGAACACGCGCTCCTTGAGGGACTTATTTATCATGACCAGACCGAAAGTAATTATTCGAATATACCCGACTGAAATAATACCGTTTATGATGTCCGAGCAATTTTGAATTCATCATATCGACAACCGTCTACGTGGTTGTTGGTGTATGCATTTGACACTGATGGTATTATTTCACTGATCGAATCCCTTTACTTAAGAAACTCGCCCTGTGATTATTAGCAAACGACTTATCTATAATGATGGTGATCGTTGCCAACAAAAAACAGTTATACCGAATAATCCTGGGAAGTGTAAAATTCACTTTAAATCGACTATCGTGATATCCATCAAGCCTCTTTGGATATATTGCAAGGCACAATTTTGACCTAAGTCAATGGTGAATTCCCAGCAATGGAAAATACAAGTGGGTCAGAAAATAGATGGGTTATTCCTCGAACGAAGTCATTTTCTGGTTTTATCGACGCGTTTTCTCGCATCGACACCATCTTTAGCAGCGATAACTGAACAGATACCATACAACATTGACACCCGGCAGGGTAAGCACGCTCTCCGTTTCTCGACTAACTACCGGCAGGAGGTGAATAAAATATACAGGACTTTTAACTCCGATGTACATCACTTTCAAATAGCAATAACAACATTAATTTGAAATCGCACATTTCTAAGTTCAAACAATCTGCAGCTATCGCGTCGTCGCCGAAAGTTCAACTGCTCTTGAATGCTGATGTTTTTTGCTGCGTAGATGCTGACAATGGCAACAAAGTCTACTAATTGACCATTCATTTAGTTTTGTTATTGCAATGTATATTTCTATGCAAAACTGTAAAATACAACGCTACAGTATAGTCGAAATATTGAACAGGTGTCATTTGGGAAGACAAAACTCAATTTGAACCCTTTCCAAAACTTTTTCACAATACGATTGGACTGAAACGATGTATTTTCCTTATTTGCAAGATTTTTTATTGTCAGACAACCTTCGATATCACGCAGAATCAACAGGCAGTAGGCAGATCATTTATTAGTGTATTTTCTCAGGTTGTTAAATGGACACTGTTAACCCTTGAATTTTACAGGAACACTTTAAAACTTCCACCATTATGACCTATATGTAGAAAATAAAATATAATCGTACAATTAATATTTATTCGGTAATTTAGTTTTATTCGAATAATATCGGTGTTGAACTATCTGATGATAATGTTCGAATATACGCATGTATGCTGAAAATGTTGGGTTAAAAATATTTATTTGCTATTATATTGATGGCCCCGTGCGACGAGAACTCACAGTACTCATTCATGGAATAACTCGACAAATTTCAGCAACAACTGCATAGTTGATGACTTTTTTGTAGTTTCTATCATGCAGCAAATGATCAAAATAATATGAGTAAGACCTATAAGAGAAAGAAGAAAAATCTCAATTTATGTTTGCTCACTCTCCAGACAGCGAGTAAACACAAATGAAATAGGAGGTAATATCCAGATATATATTAATTTAGTTTGGTAATGATCCGAATAAAAACCACTGAATTACTATTTATTAGGATTGACTTTATTTCGTGCAGAATTTATTTCGTGCAGACTTTACTTCGTGCAGAACTTCTCTAGCAAAACGATTGTTGATCGCTTCGGGGGCAGGTATCTCACCAGCCTCCCCCCCCCCCTTCCTCCCCTTCAGCACACCCTTAAATGGCACCCGAAAGTCTGGATCCGAACGTCCCGCCCTGCTAAATTTTACTACCTCCCGCCCCTTCTCGGTGCATTTCTGATTTCGCGCCTGCATCTATCGCATTTCAAGTATGTACCCAACGTGGGGGTAGATTTTACATCCGTTTAGTGCTATGCTCTCAGTCAGAAGTGATACTTTATTTCCTTGCGGAGCCCCAGCTGAGCTGAGACTAGTCTTGTGTTGGGACCGGTAACGGTTTGCTCTGTTTAAAATGAACCTAGAGCAAATTATTGTACATTTTTTGTGTCTTACGCACGAGAAAGACTGACCCAGCAGGAGTGAATAGAAGGATAAGACTTGCAACGGAAAACATTACAGTGGTTTATTTTGTCAGGGCTAGTCAAGATCATACGGAGACGTATTTTAGTTTGTTTTCTCTGTTCGAAATTATCATCGGGGGTGTTGAAATAAGTTCATTTGACTAAAGTTACTTATCAAGAATATGTTCATGCAGATTCCTCCGACTTAATCCATTCGAAACAATATTTCTGACCCTTATTACCACTACAAATCTTTTAATGAAACTTTGACCTCATATGCTCCAATAAATTTGAATAAATTCGAAATATGAAGGTGAGATCCGCTGAATATTATTTATCTGTGACATTATTTCCGTTAGCAAGTCATCGTTTCCGCCGGTTCAATTAAACTCTACTTATGTAAGCTATGTAGTGTTTGAAAACATGAATTTGTATCATTACTTCGTACGTACAGTGGGTTATGATGTACTTCCCGCTCATCAACTATGGTCATGGAATGCATGAAACACTTTTTAATATTAGGTTGATCGTACGTTAATTTTGGAAATTATTCACCTCCACTATCTAACTTACAACACAGCTTGGCGTCAACGAGCCCGTGATCGAATATAGGCTTAAATTGCCAGAATAAAATGTGAGTTTAACGGCGGGTAGTTAACACAGTTGTGCGGGCTGTTACCGTTAAACTAGACTGGCTCAAGGAAGAATAAGTCAAGTAGTTAAGCCGATCACTCATTCTCTGAGTTTGACTAAATCAATCTCAAATAAGTGCTTAAGTACTTTTGCCTATAAATCTTCAATTCCGGTTAAATTGTGTGGTTAACTCAGTTTCCATCTCAGCCGTTCAATGTATATTCAATTATCCAGTCACGAGCGGCGAAAGCAACAACAGAGCAACTGTTAAAACGGTTAACACGATTATCTCATGCAGGCCGCACTCGATTCATTGAATCAACAGTCGATCTCAATCAAGTATACGACTAAAACAGCTACGACTAAAACAGCTACGACTAAAACAGCTACGACTAAAACAGCTACGACTAAAACAGCTACGACTAAAACAGCTATCGCAATATTGCAGCCAGGAAATATTTTGGCGATAATTATCTGAAGACAACAATAGGATGAGTAAACTGGCGGGAAAAAGTTTTGCATTCAGTTTGCCTCTTTGAAAAGTGTGCTTAGATGTTGCTATTATGTTTGAGGCGGGACCAAAGTTTCGCTATCACTTTGTGGTTTGCAGCCCACGACTGATGTTAACTTGTAACTGTAATTATCGAAACTACTCGCACAATTTATGTGGTTCACATTACAGATGATAACCTATAATGATCAAAAAATTGTCTGAAAGTCGTTGAATCAGTTTTCGTAGTTTTTTTTCAGATATTGTCAATTAAGTAATATCAAAATTATTCGATGCAATTATATGTGTATTACCTTCTTCATTAAACGGCGCAAACCAAGTGTGTTATCGTGTGAATCATAAGGTAAGTTAGACTATAAATGCTTCAGATTATTACACGGTCATCTTTTTGTGCATTTCATTGTGCTTAACACTATGCTGCGCATAATCATGCGCAATACCATGTGCATATACCTGTGCATTCTACGTGCGCGCTACGTGCCGAAGTCACAGGTTCTTGTATCTGAGTTGCCCATCCAGTTTGTGGTGGAGTAACTGCTTGTTTGATGGGATTTAACCTGTTTTGCGGTACAGGTGTGTAAAGTGCGGTAAAGGTGTGTATAATGCAGTTCCCCTGCAGCTCTAGCATTACGCTTTCTCAAACGCATATGGCGATAATTATATTAATAACTGTTATACTTTTCCTTTCAGGTATCAACGCGTGCACCGTAATATGGTCTACGAAGTTTCCACCCCGGCTTCCACGTTGCTCAGTGAAGATTGAAATAGCATTGCATTAAATAGCATTGCAGGTGTGGAATCTTTTAGACAAGGTCTGAAGAAAGAAAAGAATAAGGTGTGTTACTTGGAGGCTGAAGGGAACGTTTGGGTAAAAAAAGGCGTTAATATTATAGAGTTTGACCTTCTAGGAAAGGAATCCCTTGCAATATGACGGAGTTCTTTGAGGTCTGAATTAAGGCGTGGGGAACGCTGGTGATGCTGCCGAGTGTCAAAATAATGTTATTTCGTATATTGAACAGCCGTTAGAACAGGCCTTTATACGTTATTTTGATCTCAATAATTTGTTTTCCTCAATAAATGGAATGACAGTATCATTACGTTATCACGTATCATTCACGTTATTGGCAATCAAAAAAAAATAAGGTGATGGTTAGTTTTGCAGCAACATAATTTCAGGGCTAACACTAGCTAATCCAACTGTAGGAATGCATTCAAAGTGGGCAATATGAGTACGGCAAAACGCTGTATTCCTGATGTTATCACGGTTTGAAAGAACATTGGATGATATTTGATATGAAGGTATCATTATATATAATTTATTTGATATGAGACAAACATGACCCTGATAAATAAAAAATAAATAAGTGATCTACTCACAAAATCAATGACAATTGAAGGGAAAGTGTGAATGATGTATGTGGCTTTTTCATGAAAGTCATAAACTCATTGCAGCCGTGTCCTGTGGAGGCACGTTTGCCATGAGGGAAAAGTAGGTCGGCACTGCGGTTCGCCCGACGTGCATACGAGTAGTAATAAACTGCTAGATTGTGATCCATCGTGTCGTAATGATGATTCACCATCAGTGCCAATTTAATTGCTCATTTTATTGAACAATGTGCGCAACATCACGATCAGGAGAGGATGACACAGTTCCGGATTTTTTTTTTCTCTTCTTCTTTTCTCGTCTCCGTCAACAGACTCTGCCTGTTGACGGAAGCAGGGGAGGTCCAGCCTCCCGCCGCCTTTGCATTTTGCAGTATGGATTATTGGACTGACATAATATGGTCGGGGGCATTGATATCTGTGTGAAAGGTGTCTGAAGTCACAGAAGCCTATACAGAGCTCGACTAATCCTTTATGTGTGGCAGTCTATTCTTTGACTAATAGTACTTGGTCAGTCTTCCATTAACGCTTATAGTAAATACTCCATACTGGTCTTCTATTTAATTCGTCTGTCTATCCAAATACATTACTAGCGCTTCAACCCATTAACTACTTCAAGGGACCCCAATATCTTCACGTTGTGGCGAAAGATCGGGCCACATTAGGATCAGAAAATGACGCCGGAGTCGTATTAATAATTACGTCCGACTGCCGATATTCTATTTTTACTCGGTAGAGAAGGCGCATCAGCTTCATGTCGTAGATACATATTTTTAACTATGCCTATGTAATGGACCTGTAAAACACACGGATTGTACGCTTCAATGACGATCGATTATAAAATAGTTTTTGGTTTCAAACGCATATTAAGTACAGGGTTTTCCATAAATTAGTTCCTAAGTATAGAGGGCAACATAAAGTTTTACCGAATCGTACAAAATTTTCGATCGTGTCGAACAAAACCTTACATTCAGGAGATTTATTTCGTATCATTCCTGGTACACATTGCAACCATTTTAACCACGTACTTTTTAATTTTCCTAATTTGGAAATAAAAAACAATCTATTTAGCAGCGATCTAATTTGATTCAGCTCTATTTTGGAGCAACGGCTCTACTGCAACAACACAAAATCTTTCAGAAGGATTTTTTTTACCCAAATATTCATTCGCCTCACAGTATTCGGCTCATTGTCTCTAGACTTGAGGAACTTGTCACCTTGCAAGGGAGACAGCGTCCTGGTCAATCTTCGTCGGGAAGTAGCATAGACAACATTGAATCTGTCCGGAAAGACGTCGGTCGTACTTCACAGGCGTTCGGACGGGCTTGAATTTTCTAAATGGTTTAAAGTTTAATCCGCTCAAAATTCAGCTTGTGCAGATCCATGGTCAACACGACTCTGAGCAGGAGCTTCAATTTGCTAAGTCGCTTATTGAAATGTTCAAGGAGGGCGATACAATATGTTCTCTGATACTGACTGATGAAGCACATCTTCACTTTATTTGGGAACAAACATAACCACACTTTTGGGTTGTTGAAAATTCGCAAGTTACACGGAAATGAACTACATCCGCACGACAGTGCATGGGGTGGAGTTATGCTCGGTCGTGTCGTTGGACGGTGGTGATGTGTGCGCTCGCTCGTGTATTGCTCTTGAAGAGGGACACTCGCCTCTCAAACTCCTGAATTTTAACTTTCGATTGGTGTCAATGGAATTTGTGTACGGCTTATTAAAAATGTTTAATTGGCCTTTACAACAAGGAATTTATTAAATGAATTACCTCGTATGAAAACGAGGTATCTGTTTACGTGACACCCCCATAAAACGAGGTGTCTATTTACGTGACACCCTCATAAAACGAGGTGTCTGTTTACGTGACACCCTCATAAAACGAGGTGTCTGTTTACGTGACACCCTCATAAATATCATATAATGTGTATCCTGCGGCTAAATGAGTTATGGGCGGCATTGTAAGCGGCAACGGTTCGATTCCGGTTAGCCGCTTTAGTTCTATTCGGAATGTTAGTGGAATGTCAGTCACTATTACATTTACGTCGCTTCCTGTTCAATTGGATTCATTACCAATGACGATGAAATCCGATAGAAATCTATTTATAGTGATCGAGCTCGACCTGGTGAGCGGCCCTACTCGACACGGCTCGAATCGGAGACACCCAGACCTACCCGGCCGTCACACCAATGAATTGTTAATAAATTCAGAAATATTCAGGGTAAAACAAATACTTACGTTGCATGTTAAAGATCCGTTCAATCATTTATGATTCATGCAAGTTTCAGTTTTGCAAGTGATCGTGTTTGTTAATAGAATAATATTCTAGCGAACATCATATAAACTTTTCCACTCCGGAAAACTTTTATAGATTTTAAATCTGTTTCAACTGAAAGACAGAGAATCTGGAGTAGCGGTTTTTATTACGAC
>SDVV010016411.1:0-14256 GCA_016164225.1 Gammarus roeselii
ATATATGCAGCTTTTAACTCCCAACGATCTCTCAAAAAACATTCAAACCCTGCAACTACAAAGTTTGGTATAAGTAGTCATAATTGTGTTATTGATTGCCCAAAGGATAATAAAAGAAGACAAAATCGAATTGAACAAAATGAATGGGAGACAAATATGAACTAAGGAAAGTTATTTGTTTAGGTACAATTTGGGAATAATCTATTCGCTGAATGGTAGTTATCCTCAGGATTTTTCGGAATCCCTAAATGTGTTGATTAACTTTGCTATCTAAAAAAAAAAAAATTTATACTCACGTTACTTGAGATTAACTGTTGGTTTACTGCCGCGTTTGATACCTTCCGCTCGATTCAGCAATATGGCTGCGAAAGCAGTTCTATATTCATTTGCCTAGAATGACAATATCTCACGACAAATTTCAATTGGTTAGCCATCTTTATTTTAATACAACTTGTTTTACAAAACACCATTCTTCAGGACCTCTATTTCTGCGTCTAATGTAGCAGAACTTCCGAGCAAAGCAGAATTCACGAGCAAAGCAGTGAATGAGAACGCTCGACATGCCAAACAAACCGTTATGACTTTTTGAGGGTTTGTGTCATCCGTGACATTAAATCCAGCATTTTCGCTTATGACGTCGCTCCTTAAATAAACAAAAGAAATGACGTAAAATAGTCTAAAATTTAAATTAAATGACTGTACAAAAAATATTCGTCAAAACGAAATAAAAAAAATCGTGGCTGTCAATAACCTGAATATAGAATGCACATCAAGAAAGTATAGATTTTTCCAGTTGTTTTAAGTTCGTATCACCCCGACTTGGGTTAGACTCAACTGTTGGGTGAGTTTTAAACAATTCCAATTGCTGTAGAAATTTTACCCAACTACAAACTTAGATATGTTCAGCGCTATTTTATACTCAAAAACTCATCCCGTGATGTTTTGGAAATTTGTCACAAGCAATCAAATGAATATTTCTACGTTGTCTGGAATTCAATGCTGCCCCGATTGTCAGATGCCTGTTTATGCAGAAATGATTCATGTTTTTGATCATCTATGGCCAATCAGGGGAAAAGCGAATACTTCAAAATTATAAAGTCTATTTGTAAATGATTCATCCATAAGCCAACGGTTTCAATTGTTCGAAATGAATAGAACTAAAATACGGTTATTTCATGTTTATCAATTGAAATAATTTCTTTGCCACCCATTTATCCTGTCTGCTTACCTCCGCCCGCTAGTTCCCTGTCAGAATCATATCCCGCATCCCCCCAACAGAGAATTGGGAAAGAAAAGCTTCTGCTACTAAAATTGAGGACCTTTTGATCAGCTTCGATGCAGTGCACGATGTACATTTGCAGTGCGAGAGTTTGGCTATTGACTGCGTGAACTTCATAGTTCTAAAGATTTTGTCTATTAAATGACAAACGGCGCCCTGTGGAGGCTTTTCTGGGTTCTGAAAGCACTCATCACCATCGGTGAAATAAACAAATTGAAATAAACGGGAATGTTCATGGAATATTTTTGGCATTTGGACCACTCTTTGCTGACCAACGAATATGCGCCCACATCACCATTATTTCGATGTTAGGCGTTTGTTTTCTTCAATGAGAAGATTTGTTTTTAAATTTCGTGGGATGTTAAAATGTCGTGCATTATATTTCAATCCATTCGTTGAATAAAACTTTAAAAAGTGGTGAACAAATCTACTTCGAACGTTTCCAATAACATTTCATCTTAACTTCATTCGAAATGAATTATTTCTCATTCAATGAGGAGTGAAACCGCCAAATTCTTTCTAAGTGCAGTAGTTGTAAGCGTAAGCAGGCACGTCTCTTCCTAATAGCAGTGAGAGCCAACATGATATCTTTACCCAGAAGTTTTGTCAGGAGTAGCTTATGACGCTGACGCATACACCCAGTCAACTTTTCTCTTTTCACTTCTGTGAGATTTGACTGAAGTAAATAAATATGAACGGCTCAGCTAGAATTATGACATATTCATCTGACTGTATCATTGAAAGAAAATCAAGTTGATGAGTTGAATTGAATTGATACTCGTACGTAATTTGTCTGCTAATAGTTATCGTACTTTGTTGAACCATTCGTCACCATATCTGCTATTACTTCATGCCATGTCTCTAGCCCAAGTTGATATGCTATGGTACACCTGCCCTCTAACACAGCATGACCGTTAGAGGGCCGAGAGGACAAAGTGCAGGCCTCGCTCACTCTCGCTGCACATTCCATTGTAAGTAAATATCAATATTTTTTAAATTTTATTTCACAACTCTTATTCGAATTGGAAAATTAACTTATAATTTCCAAATATTACGACCTGAAAGCGACATTGTTTTGAATACATTATTACATGAGCGTCAGCCGAGCTTAAGGGGAGTGATCAGAAAAACACGAGCATGTCTGTATCCTGAACCTGTTGGGGGTATTTGCAATTATTTTTCTTCTGATGAAGGTTTTGTAGAACATTTTAAATTGTTGTGATTTGTTGGAATATAAAAATATCGCCCAAGTAATACAAGGTCACGGAGCAACAATAATACATTTCGTGTGTTACTCTGAATATATTCATGTACCACTCACGAATCTTCTGTTTGGCTTCCCTTAAGAACATACCTGTTCAATTAAATTTTCCGAATTTTCAATTGACTGAAATTATACATCGCATCTTCGGCTTCCCAACTGTCTTTTGGCACAAAGGACAGAAGTTTATGTATTATTTTTGCTTAGTTTAAATATTCAGCTAAACTTTGTGTTCGTAGTGGAAGTTGTAAATGGAAACCGTGACTAAGTTTGTGTAAGAATGCTGGCCTCGTATCTCAGCGGAATTTGCAAAGTTTCCTTCACATTACCGAGCGGACACAGATGCAGTGTAACTGTTATCATGAACTACTAAAGGCGAAGGCAATACAGAATTTCGATGAAAAATACGTGTTGCATTTAAAAAAATGTTGTTATCAAATATTGTTTTTCAATGGGGGAGAGACTTCCTAGATATGGAAATAAATGCAACAAAAAAATGTGTATCAGATAGATATTGCGCATCCCCAATCAATACTGGTATGATATATAATATACGCTTCATGTTCTTCATAGGTAGAATCGCAATAATCTTCATGAAAATGAGTTATATTCGTTGCACGTGATGCAAGAATAAACTTTCATGGAAAAATCGCACTGCCACCGTTACGTTGCCCCGACCACAATGCTAAGGCTATCTGTAGATAGCTTCAATAGCTTCTAAAAGAAACGAAACAATTCTATAAGTGACACTTCCTTTTTCTAAAAGTTGGATGGCTCCGCCACCAGGCGATACGCCCGCAAGAAATGTGAGACGAATACCAGGTAACGCGGCTATGGCACCATCGGCTCATGACCGAAATATAGGCAGTGGCAATAGAGGATGAGGCGACAATGGTCGATAGACACCATCCCCATCTGGCCGATAATGGTCGCGCGATGCCATCACCTACTGGCTATCTATGACTACTGGACACCATCGCCTACTGCCTGAAAATGACCACTGGACACCATCGCCTGCTGCCTGACAATGACCACTGGACACCATCGCCTGCTGCCTGACAATGACCACTGGACACCATCGCCTACTGCCTGACAAGGTCTCTGGACACCCTCGCCTACTGCCTGACAATGACCACTGGACACCATCGCCTGCTACCTGACAATGACCACTGGACACCATCTCCTACTGCCTGACAAAGACCACTGGACACCATCTCCTACTGCCTGACGATGACCGCGGGACACCATCGCCAACTGCCTGACAATGGTCGCTGGACACCATCGCCTACTGCCTGACAATGACCACTGGACACCTTCGCCTACTGCCTGACAATGACCACTGGACACCATCGCCTACTGCCTGACAAGGTCTCTGGACACCCTCGCCTACTGCCTGACAATGACCACTGGACACCATCACCTACTGCCTGACAATGACCGCGGGACACCATCGCCAACTGCCTGACAAAGGTCGCTGGACACCATCGCCTACTGCCTGACAATGACCACTGGACACCTTCGCCTACTTCCTGACAATGACCACTGGACACCATCCCCTTCTGCCTGACAATGACCACTAGACACCATCGCCTACTTCCTGACAATGACCACTGGACACCATCGCCTACTGCGTGACAATGACCACTGGACACCGTCACCTACAGTCCGACAAATGTGGCTGCATATACTGTATTCATCAGCCTGTTTAGAGCTGACATATTTCTACTGCAAATAGTCATCAGAGTCAAATAGTGAGTATAGCAAAAAAGAGAGGACACCTTAAGGGAGTACAGAGACTTAGTAACTGCAGGATTGTTGACATATAACCACCAGTAGAGAGGTGATCCAAATAACAGGAATCACTAATAAAAACGCTGCAATGCATTTGGTTGGGATTACAACTAAATCTATTAGCTTAGATCTTCTTCTCGCAAACTGAAGGTAGATGCAGAATTTCCTTATTCATGGCCTTTGTCCTCTGTATTCAGAAAACTTTAAATGATGTTATGATGGCAAAAGTGTCCGTCACCGGTAATAAAAGGAGATTATATCCGATGATAATATTTAGATGCAATTATTAGTTGTTTGAACCCGTAAAGATTGGAATGACTCAAAAAATCTTGCTGTTTTTAAACTAACAATTTTTACCATGGCATCAGTTGAGTAAATGATGCTCGATTTGTGTAAATCATCATAAAATTTCGGGTTAAAAAAATTCCACGGGTTATTTGACCGGGAATAGGCGGGTCAAGTGATTGTTTAAAAAGTACAAACTTTAATTTTATGAATTCATTTATTTTCTAATCGGCCATTTTAGACTATCTCTGTGCCGTCACCGTGTGTGGACGGGCCTGTGTGTGGGTGGCCTAGGTTAACTCCTCAAGACACTGTGGAACTTTTTGAGGCGGCAGGACCCGACGTCGAAGGTTATATTCTTATTCAACTAATTCATAACTACAGCTCTTGCTCGTAACAGGTTTGGCAGGACAGAGATGCACTTGAAATCGATTTCAGGTTTCGTTTTACGTTTCCTAACTGCAGTGATTTTTTTGTTCACATGACAGTTCCTCAATAAATAAGATAATTTGATTCTGCTGAAAGAGTTTATGATGGTTGAAATTATTGGATGAAGATCTCATATTCAATGATATGACTAATAATGTGTTGTTCAAATTAGAACGGGACGAGTTCTGTGGCGGCCTTGATTTGCTTTCTCGCCCTGGGCGTTTCGTGGAAAAACGTGATGGACGCAGCAATAGCAAACCAGTGAAATCTGTCCAGCCCTGCTACTGGCACTGATGTCGAACCTCTCTCTTAACCCAAAAAGGGTGTTGCAGGGTCCTGTATGGACATTTTAGCGCTGAAGATCTACATCTTGAAATATTTGTGAGCGCATTAGAGCAGTGTGAGGTTATCTCTGCCGTCGGTCACCCCTCTTCTGCTGGATCCGGTCTTGCGTCTGTAGCTGTTTCATCCTATTTCAGGTGGAAACATTCCTTTCAGTGTATGAACTGATCTTTCCTTCACATTTTTGTATGCAAAACACCTAAAATAGTTCATCTCCAACCACCGTGGGACAATTAAGGGGAAACATCCTTCCTCCCCCCGAATTGGTAGCGAAATATAAATACAAAAAAGTCTGCCAGATTGTCACTTTCTTCGATGAATTTTTTTGGCAAGGCTCTTATTTTCTTTCTTATGTAGAGGACGTTCGGAAAATAATGGTTACTCAGTACAAGTTCGCAGCAATGTATTCCATATAAGATTCATCCTGGAATTGCTTTGAGGAATGTAACGCAGATAGTTGTGATTAATTCTAACTATGCTTCAATTGACAATTGGTTAATTGATTCACGTTTTTTTACTGTTTTCCTACATATCCTTAAACTACAAATAACATAATACAAACCACAAAGAATTGTATCGAACATATGCGTAGGTAAAAAATGAAAAAAATGTTTAGAAATTCTTCCAAAATAAGGGATTGAACTGAAAGATACGCAGTCATATGTGAGAACATTTTAACAAGCCAAATCAAACCATGTTTCCAAGAGAAAATTTTGAGAAAAAAATGTGTATTGGAAAGCTATGAAATTTCTAACATTCATCATCAAGGTAAAATCAATTGAGAAATATTCGTCTATGTAGAAATCTATTATGCACAAATGAACTAGCAGGTAAAAATTACCTTTATTTAATTCAAAACATTTTCATTTCTAAAACCACTGCAATTTGGTAATGAATTAAATGATTGAACATTGCTAACTCTTAGTTGCAAATGATAATACCATAATATCAACTGCCTATCATAATTCGAAGACCATACACTCAATGAATCACAGAATGACGATAGCCGGCAGTTCACTCATTTTGTTGTTTGATTCCGTTTGTTAAGTACCCTTACGCTATGGTGAAAGGTGGTTACACAAAAACAAATAAAAATGTGCCAGTACTAACATTGATAACAAAAATTGAACAATAAATGAAATATAATATGTCTGGTATGACGAAAACTTGTTCATGAAAGGATCTTAGCATATATTATATTAGATTTCGCGTTTGCAGAGATGTTCCGGCGACTGCTGCTGTGCTGTTTCTGCTGCCAGTTCCCGCTCCATTGTCGACAAAACTTTCGCTTCGAACGACTTCCTCGGAACTAAACGCATGTTTAGACAAACCACAAGCCCCGCATCCGCATGACTTCCTTTTCCACGAGTAACCGTTGTTTGGAGGTGAGAAATAAGATGGTCGATTGAGGCTTTAAATTAAAACTGCTTGATGCCGCGCCTTGCAAAGTGCAGCTGAACATGAAGCCAAGAGACATAAAAAAGACCCGTCAAGGTGCTTGCCTTCCTTGTGTGAAAGATCGCAGTAATTGATCCGGGAATGGCAGGTATCATGGAATAGCTATTTGCAATTCAATTTCAATGAATATTCAAGTTGTTAATGACGGATGATATTTCGAAGATTCACTGTGCATTTTGCTCTTTATAAGCCATTTGGCAACGAAGGCTGGGTGGACAGCCTTCAAGCTGCAGTTACTACACTCTGGTGCGGCATTTGGCCACAGAGGCTGGGTGGACAGCCTCCAAGCTGCAGTTACCAGCCTCTGGTGCGGCATTTGAATTAATAAAAATATTACTCGTGGCAGCAGTGGTGTCAACATCATTGTGTTGGAACCACCATAAATAAATATGCAAATGGTACAATCAGAGACACTTCAAATATTTGGACCACTTGACAAAGCGGTTTTAAGTATCGTTTTTTTTTAACGCCTTGTAGATTGGAACGCCCGGTTTGATTATAACGTCAATCATATAAATATGGATGACAAATAATAAACCCTGACATTTGCTTTTAATAGTACAATCATAAACTGCTGATAGGAGGGGAAATACATCAATATATTAGAACACGTGGTCTAATAGGCGAAAGGTCAAATGTTGCAAGCCAGGCGTTGAATATTCCTATAAGCGAGTCTATTCTTTTCACTTTGATGCAACACATGTAACAATTTCATCCTTCTTGTCGCAGGTCAGCAATTACCGGGAATGTCATTTCTTAGCAGGCCAGGCAGGAAAGAATGTTGAGACCGTTTAATTAAACTACGTTTTTAAGGTTGAATAAAATATTTATCCAGTCATAGACGCACAGCCACCGCCTCCCAAACTTGAAAGTTGCCGACCGCTAGCAAAAGCTTACACTCATTCATGTACGCCAACACACATGCAATATTAGCTCCTTAGCAAGGAAGGGTCATGCAAGAAGCCCGTCTAATCTCTGTGGGTCGAGAGCGAACTTGAATATTAGTTTAAGCCACAAAACGAACAGTTTCCGCCAGTTGTCCCCGGGGGTCGGTCGCGTCCCCGGCCCAAACGTTACACAGCGAGCCAACTAGAATCGTCCTTCATAACGAGACCCGCCATTCAATGCATTTTCTCTTCATCCACCCTCCTCTTGGTGTCCCACTAAGTCCCCTTTCACTCTCTTCAGCATTAATCAGCTTTTCCACCAGTCTCATTCTTCCATGTTTGTTATTGTATCCGAATGATCTTGGTCAGTCCTTGTGTACCTCTTACATAGTAGATAACCCTCTCCTCCCACCCATTACGATTCACACGGTTTTAACCCTGATTCTGCTTACCCATGATACTTTTGTCAAGTCCTGAAACATTAAACTCAATGTCATTCAACCGTCACCTCCCAGTCACTCCACTCCCTGCGCTGTTGCCTCCGTCAACATCCTCCAGAACAACCACCACAACTTCAGATCGCTCTCCGCTTAAATAGTCTCTATTCTGCTCCGAAGTAATTTTATTTGCTGGTGGGTCTGTTGTCACCCAAGAAGTCTTCCTAGTAATCGGTTCATTTCGTAAACAAGGGATGTGCTGGAACATTTTTCGGTTCCAAAAACTTACCTGCGATGTCAAATTGTGTCAATGTTTTACAATCATCGCTCCCTTAGACTGAGATCCAGTTACCGAGTCTCTGTTAACGAGGCACAAATCCCTTTTGCACACCCAACGAGTGGACCCAAGTTCGCAGACTCAGGATTATTTCGGCAAGCCATATTAGGTCTGTGGAAGACGACTGGATCGATTCTGAGTAGAATTCGTCTCAGGCTGGTTTCAAAACTGAACTTACGCTCAATAATTGAACATTATTTTCAATTATGTAGTGTTACGAATTAGGAACACTATATTACTGTTCTGGAAGGTGAGTGACGCAAGCCAATTAATGCCCAGACGTCATTGAATATTTGATTGACTATCGTGCGTTCATGAATTAGGCTCATGTGTGCTTACAAAGTGAACATTTCATTCTATATGAGGCTGAATGGAAGTTTAGCCCTGTTGCAAATGTTAAATTGAAGAATCACGAAATAAATATTCATTCTTCAGAATATAAATTGAGGTAACACATCGTGCTTTACTGTGAAGTTTTGGCCCAATGACGATGGAGCCATACATTTTATCCTATTGGACTGGTATCTCTTGAGGATTTGATCGACAAAATTATTAAAAAAAAATCTGCTTATACGACAGGAAAAAAAACTTTCATTTAGATCATGAATAAAATTTTCATTGATAACAATAACTAAATTTCACTTGCTTGAATCCACATTATTATGATGTTCAATATTTTGTCAATGACTTGACATGTAAGGTCAGTTCATCAAAATATCTTCGAGTCAGCAATTATCATTACATCATCAACATTCCAATCATTTAGGAAAATGATTCAAGTAATAAAAAATATAGACCTTTTTTCATAGCTCATTTGATGAAATGAACATCAAATACGTATTTTGTTTTGGGGCTGAGAATGTGTTGTTTGTTGATTTAGAAAGCGAGTGAAATCAAACAAACACACGAGGAACAATGCTCACAATTCCCTGCTGATACCTATAGCGCCAATGATCAAGGAACCTAATGAAGTTCATGATTGTAAACAACAAAGGAAGATTTATACATTTATTTTTCAAACAATGATCGCACATAACAAGGTAGACACTTCACTGGATTACCGATTTCTCCTCCTTCAATAAATCGTCTTTGGCTGAAATTTCCTATTTGAATCAATCACTATTCTTTAATGGGTTTGGACTTCTAATGCCCGTTGGCAGAATATGCCTGATAGTGCATTATTGAGTGTATCTCTGATGGGTTGTGTTGTGTGCAGTGACCAACATCGCTTCAGGTCAACTACACTCAACTGATGCATGCAGAGTAGAGTTGGAGTGTTGGAGTTGAGTTTGATTAGAGAGTTTATTTGAGAGTTTCATTAGTGTTGATTAGAGTTTGATTCGAGGGAAGTTGAAGTTCACTTCGATCTGTGTTGACTGTCGCTTTTATAGTCAATTCAATGAACAAATTTAATATCGGATGGAACTCTTCGATGACACATTCTTGTCCCTGTACCTTTACACGTCAACATTTTTGTGAAACATTGAGGCTTACCAATGAATTAGTGGTCATCAATAATTTGACCGTATATCAAATTTACGGCTAAATACTTATAGACAAATGAAATATTCAATAAAACGCACTGTTAACCAATTTATTTAAATTCAAACTAAGTATATTGACGAATTGCTTCCATTTTCTCTCACTTCCGACGTTTGAACTCGAATTATTTTACAAAAATATCGACCATTAATCCATTTATTGCTTTACCGCCGTCTTCCACATAGATAATATTCGGTGAAGAACTTTTCGTGACGTCAACTATACAAAAATTCCTTCTCCCTAAAAGCGAACAATTTAATATTCCTGTTCACGGTAACGTGTAGTGACGCAGTGTTCACATAGGTTCATCCTCTCCATCCTCCACATCAGAGCCTTTTAATCTGGTGCGCCGTGCCGCAGGTGCTCTTAATGGGCTGGTCAGTGCCCCATTATTGCTGTCGTACAGCTTCCATGGGACCGAATGAAGTCTCCTGTGTTTTGGAGCCAAACCCGTCCGCGGGACCCGCAGTTGCCTGTGATACAGTATCGTGCCCAACCCTGATACAGCATCGCGCACAACACTGATACAGTATCGTGCCCAACCCTGATACAGCATCGTGCACAACACTGATGCAGTATCGTGCCCAACCCTGATACAGCATCGTGCACAACACTGATACAGTATCGTGCACAACACTGATGCAGTATCGTGCCCAACACTGATACAGTATCGTGCACAACACTGATGCAGTATCGTGCCCAACACTGATACAGTATCGTGCCCAACCCTGATACAGTGTCGTGCACAACACTGATACATTATCGTGCACAACTCTGATGCAGTATCGTGCACAACACTGATACAGCATCGTGCACAACACTGATGCAGTATCGTGCACAACACTGATGCAGTATCGTGCACAACACTGATGCAGTATCGTGCACAACACTGATACAGCATCGTGCACAACACTGATGCAGTATCGTGCACAACACTGATACAGTGTCGTGCCAACACTGATGCCGTATCGTGCTCAACACTGATGCAGTATCGTGCACCACACTGCTTCAGTATCGTGCACAACACTGATACAGTGTCGTGCACAACACTGATGCAGTATCGTGCACAACACTGATGCAGTATCGTGCACAACACTGATACAGTATTGTGCACAACACTAATGCAGTATCGTGCGCAACACTGATGCAGTATCGTGCACAACACTGATGCAGTATCGTGCACAAC
The DNA here is from genome assembly GCA_016164225.1 of Gammarus roeselii. Classification (NCBI taxonomy): domain Eukaryota; kingdom Metazoa; phylum Arthropoda; class Malacostraca; order Amphipoda; family Gammaridae; genus Gammarus; species Gammarus roeselii. The sequence continues at coordinate 11,235 of SDVV010016411.1, forward strand.
GCTGATGCAGTATCGTGCACAACACTGATACAGTGTCGTGCACACCACTGATGCAGTATCGTGCACAGCACTGATACAGTGTCGTGCACTACACTGATGCAGTATCGTGCACAACACTGATACAGTGTCGTGCACAACACTGATGCAGTATCGTGCACAACACTGATGCAGTATCGTGCACAACACTGATACAGTATTGTGCACAACACTAATGCAGTATCGTGCGCAACACTGATGCAGTATCGTGCACAACACTGATGCAGTATCGTGCACAACGCTGATGCAGTATCGTGCACAACACTGATACAGTGTCGTGCACACCACTGATGCAGTATCGTGCACAGCACTGATACAGTGTCGTGCACTACACTGATGCAGTATCGTGCACAACACTGATACAGTGTCGTGCACAACACTGATGCAGTATCGTGCACAACACTGATGCAGTATCGTGCACAACACTGATACAGTATCGTGCACACCACTGATGCAGTATCGTGCACAGCACTGATACAGTGTCGTGCACTACACTGATGCAGTATCGTGCACAACACTGATACAGTGTCGTGCACAACACTGATGCAGTATCGTGCACAACACTGATGCAGTATCGTGCACAACACTGATACAGTATCATGCCCAACCCTGATAAAGTATTGTGCGCAACACTGATGCAGTATCGTGCACAACACTAATGCAGTATCGTGCACAACACTGATGCAGAATCGTGCACAACACTGATGCAGTATCGTGCACAACACTGATATAGCATCGTGCACAACACTGATACAGTATCGTGCACAACACTGCTACAGTGTCGTGCACAACTCTGATTCAGTATCGTGCCCAACACTGATACAGTATCGTGCACAACACTGATGCAGTATCGTGCCCAACACTGATACAGTATCGTGCCCAACCCTGATACAGTGTCGTGCCCAACACTGATACAGTATCGTGCACAACACTGATGCAGTATCGTGCACAGCACGGATGCAGTATCGTGCACAACACTGATACAGTATCGTGACCAACCCTGATACAGTGTCGTGCACAACACTGATGCAGTATCGTGCACAACACTGTTGCAGTATCGTGCACAACACTGATACAGTATCGTGCCCAACCCTTATACAGTATCGTGCACAACACTGATGCAGTCTCATGCACAACACTGATGCAGTATCGTGCACAACACTGATGCTGTATCGTGCCCAACCCTGATACAGTATCGTGCACGACACTGATGCAGTATCGTGCACAACACTGATGCAGTATCGTGCACAACACTGATACAGTTTCTTGCCCATCACTGATACAGTATCGTGCACAACAGTGATGCAGTATCGTGCACAGCACTGATGCAGTGTCGTGCACAAAACTGATACAGTATTGTACACAACACTGATGCAGTATCGTGCACAACACTGATGCAGTATCGTGCACAACACTTATGCATTATCGTGCACAACACTGATGCAGTATCGTGCACAATACTGATACAGTATTGTGCACAACACTGATGCAGTATCGTGCACAACACTGATAGAGTATCGTGCACAACACTGATGCAGTATCGTGCACAACACTGATACAGTGTCGTGCACAACACTGATACAGTATCGTGCACAACACTGAAGCAGTATCGTGCACAACACTGATACAGTATCGTGCCCAACCCTGATACAGTGTCGCGCACAACACTGATGCAGTATCGTGCACAATACTGTTGCAGTATCGTGCACAACACTGATACAGTATCGTGCCCAACCCTTATACAGTATCGTGCACAACACTGATGCAGTATCGTGCACAACACTGATGCAGTATCGTGCACAACACTGATGCAGTATCGTGCCCAACCCTGATACAGTATCGTGCACAACACTGATGCAGTATCGTGCACAACACTGATGCAGTATCGTGCACAACACTGAAACAGTCTCTTGCCCATCACTGATACAGTATCGTGCTCAACACTGATGCAGTATCGTGCCTACACTTACACAGTATCTTGCCCAACGCTGATACAGTATCGTGTCCAACACTGATACAGTGTCTTGCCTACCACTGAACACTGGTACAGAATCGTGCCCAACACTTACACAGAATCGTGCCCCAGACTGATTCAGTATGGTGCCCCACACTGATACAGTTTTGCGTCCAACACTGATGCAGAATTATGCCCAGCACTTATGCAGTATCGTTCCCAACACTGGTACAGTTTCGCACCCAACACAGATACAGTATCGTGCCGAACACTGATTTAGTATCGTGCCCAACACTGGTACAGTATCGTGCCGATCACTGATACGGTATCGTGCCCAACACTGATACAGTATCGTGCCTAACAATGATACAGTATCGTGCCTAAAAAGGATACAGTATCGTGCCTAACAATGATACAGTATCGTGCCCAACACTGATACAGAATCGTGGCCAACACTGATACAGTATCGTGCCCAACACTGGTACGGTATCGTGCACAACACTGATACAGTATCGTGCCGAACACTGATATAGTATTGTGCCCCACAATGAAACAGTATCGTGCCCAACACTGATACAGAATCGTGCCCAACACTGATACAGTATCGTGCCCAACACTGGTACGGTATCGTGCCGAACACTGATATGGCATTGTGCCCCACAATGATACAGTATCGTGCCCAACACTGATGCAGTATCGTGCACAACACTAATGCAGTATCGTGCACAACACTGATACAGTGTCGTGCACAGCAGTGATGCAGTATCGTGCACAACACTGATGCAGTATCGTGCACAACGCTGATGCAGTATCGTGCACAACGCTGATGCAGTATCGTGCACAACACTGATACAGTGTCGTGCACAACACTGATGCAGTATCGTGCACAACATTGATACAGTGTCGTGCACAACACTGATGCAGTATCGTGCACAACACTGATGCAGTATCGTGCACAACACTGATACAGTATCGTGCCCAACCCTGATACAGTATCGTGCACAACACTGATGCAGTATCGTGCACAACACT
>SDVV010016412.1:0-14255 GCA_016164225.1 Gammarus roeselii
GCACTCAAAACCAACGACCGTCATGTCCTGCTGGCACTCAAAACAACGACCGTCATGTCCTGCTGGCACTCAAAACAACGACCGCCATGTCCTGCTGGCACTCAAAACAATGACCGTCATGTCCTGCCTGGCACTCAAAACCAACGACCGTCATGTCCTGCTGGCACTCAAAACAACGACCGTCATGTCCTGCTGGCACTCAAAACAACGACCGCCATGTCCTGCTGGCACTCAAAACAATGACCGTCATGTCCTGCCTGGCACTCAAAACCAACGACCGTCATGTCCTGCTGGCACTCAAAACAACGACCGTCATGTCCTGCTGGCACTCAAAACAACGACCGCCATGTCCTGCTGGCACTCAAAACAATGACCGTCATGTCCTGCCTGGCACTCAAAACCAACGACCGTCATGTCCTGCTGGCACTCAAAACAGCGACCGTCATGTCCTGCCTGGCACTCAAAACCAACGGCCGTCATGTCCTGCTGGCACTCAAAACAACGACCGTCATGTCCTGCCTGGCACTCAAAACCAACAGCCGTCCTGTCCTGCGTGGCACTCAAAACCAACAGCCGTCATGTCCTGCTGGCACTCAAAACAACGACCGTCATGTCCTGCCTAGCACTCAAAACCAACAGCCGTCATGTCCTGCCTGGCACTCAAAACCAACAGACGTCATGTCCTGCCTGGCACTCAAAACCAACGACCGTCATGTCCTGCCTGGCACTCAAAATCAACGGCCGTCATGTCCTGCCTGGCACCCAAAACCAACGGCCGTCATGTCCTGCGTGGCACTCAAAACAACGACCGTCATGTCCTGCCTGGCACTCAAAACCAACAGCCGTCATGTCCTGCCTGGCACTCAAAACCAACAGACGTCATGTCCTGCCTGGCACTCAAAACCAACGACCGTCATGTCCTGCCTGGCACTCAAAACCAACGTCCGTCATTTCCTGCTTGACTTTCAAAACCACCGTCGAAGTCTTCAGCAGGATCCGTGAAATGATCAGATCAAGTACGCGATCTATTTAAGAGGTGTTCTCGAAACATGTACGCATCTCATGCGTTTTATTTCTCGTGCATGTTAATTACTTTTGAGTGAATGACGCCTGCTTGAATCGTGCTTTCTAAGCCACCACGATATCCTATGATATTTTCAGATTGAGAACAATGAATAAATAAATTAATAAATAAACAAAACTACGCTACGTGTGTCAGAAATAGTTTGGAAACCCTCAAAACTTTCAACTTTCAAATGTTGTTTAACTGCAATTTTTCGAGATTATCGGCGCAATAAAACTACCCGTTTAGGGTCAAACGTAGATCCAGGTGGTTTCGAAAATATTTCATTCCGCTTAGTGTAGGAGTAATTATCAAACCTACTGTCATAAATGGCAGACATATATTCAAAATAATGGCTACAATGATTTGGCATAAGTGTCAAGGTCGGTAAACATTGGTAGTTGACCGTTAGTAACCGTAGTACTTCATTGACGCGCAGATAATGTTGGTAAAATGAACATTCATCCAAACTTAATGATCGTTTTTTTTTAACACGAAACAAAATACACAATTTGATTAACAAAAACCTATACTAATGACCGCTATGTAACCTTTCCATTATTCTTTGGCAACTCTATTATTTAATATCGTTAAGTTAAAAAATAAAATATAATAAGCCGAATAATTTTTTTTAACACATTCGGTATATAACCTAACAAATATTTATTTAACGTAATTTGAACAGTTGCGACCAGCACCCAAACTTTTTGCGTACTTCAATAAACAGAGTTTTTTAGTTATGAATATAGATCAAGGTGACATTCTGAGATCATGAAAATTGTCAAAGGGGTTTCAAGATCTCGCACCTAGAAGTTTTTTCATTTGAGTCGTCACTCCAATTGCGAAGTGATGAGAAATTCGAAACTTCAAATCGCTGTAACTCAGATACGACCCATCAAACTATTGTAATGATTCCCTATACGTAATGTTATACGTATACAATTTGATTAAGACAATACAAACGTTGCATGGTTGCGGTTTTATTCGTTCATTCCATCATATAAGGGGCTCCCAATATAATGTTTTCGTGAACAAATATACTGTAGCTGTCTTGACTTCAAATTAGGGTCACGAGATAAAATTTCAAAATTCACGATTAGAAATATTTTGAAACCCTTATGTCCCATAACAGAACAATAAAGTGCCTTCATCTCAAATGCATGCAAATGAAACACTTAAGTGTTTTATGCGGATGCAATAAAGAGTGGTATCCCTCTAGAGCATGGTTAGGATTCACTGCAGTCGCTTGGATGCACTTTTTTGTAATGTTTTAAGACTGCATGGAAATATCTCTGATTATGAATTGTGAATATTATCACGTTTCACATTCCAAGAGGAATGTGAAACACTTTAAAGCATCATACTGAAACTGGAAGCGTTTTAGTTGGATGCACTGATGTGTTGTACATTTTTTTGCAAACGGCTCGGATGCACTGCACCCGCTGGATGCACTGCACCCGCTTGTATGCACTGCACCCGCTCGGATGCACTGCACCCGCTAGGATACACAGCAGTCTTTAGGCTGCACTGCACCCGCTAGGGTGCACTGCATCCGCTAGGCTGCACTGCCTCCGCTTGGATGCGCTACATCCGCGTGGATGTACTTTATTGTCCTGTTTTAGGACAAAGTGTCTCGATTTTTTGTTTTATTATTGTAAATTTTGGAACATAATCTCTTTAGGCTGATTTAAGGCAGGGCAGCACGGGAGAGTTCAGTTGGATGCACTTGAGATCAATCTATGGTGCTATACATCACCATTTCACTGGGTCCACCATGGATCTACATCAAGTGCATCACAACTGCTTCCCAGCGGTTCAACCGAGACACTTGAGTGTTTAACACTCCCAGTAGGAACAGATTAGATGTATTACAGTCGACTAGGATGTAGTACAGTGACTTGTTACATGCACAACATGTCTCGAAATCGTGAAATTATTTTTCAGAGTGCACGTATTTCTCTATACTGGAAAAGAAACAATCTTTGAAAAAAGTAGAATGTGTTCCACCTGCCCTCGGTCGAAAAATTGCTCCCAGTTATTCCTAGTTTCGTTTGCAACACAAATAAATAAATGAATTTCACATGCTACGTGCATGGCACTGCTCAGATTTCATCAAGCTGTGCAGAAAAATTAACCAGCGTGTTGATTAGTATCCATCTCACCTTGGCAGCTGTTTTTTCGGTGCGAAATAACTACCTTATCCATCAGCGTTCCAAAGAGCTAACATTACAGTTTTGCCTTTCTTCGTACAATACTTCAGCAGAAAATAATTACTCTTCAAACTCCATTTGAGTCAGATTTTTTTTGCTATGGCCGATGCACTCCTTCTATCTCCTTTTTATTTACGGTTTCAGTTAGGTATACGTTCCCGGCCTAATCTTCGTCATGGTGAAATAGCGAGTGCTCATCTAGAAAGTTTATGTGGGAAGCATATACTTATATATTTCACCTGAGATTGATTTCTGCCAATCTCTTCAACGAGAGATGCCAGGACGGTGGACTGCTTTCAATCATTGTTACTTGATAAGATCGAAAGGAAAGGCTACTCGGGGTTAGGGTACACTAAAAGATATCTGTCTTCGTCTGTTATACAAAGTGGCTGCTGTTGAGCTAATTCATCTTCATTAAAAATAGCCCGAGTTTAATCGAATTAAGGAGGGCTTGAAGGTTGGCTTATGAGCGTGGATCGATGGTCCGGGATCGGAGTGAAGGATGACTTGTTGATCGAAAAGATGTTGAAGGTAGGAAACACTTGTTATGGAATCAACACTTGCTGCAGATGCGGGTCACCTGCCTGCATAAAAGATGTATTCAACCAACACAATCGTAAAGCATTTGTAAATAAAATGTATAATTGATCAAATATTTGCTTGTCCTTGAATTTGCAGCCTTCTAAAAAGAACAATAAATCAAATCGCGATTTTCTTTTTAGTATTTTACGAGGTAGCGCTTCAGTCAATTTGGCAACTGTAATTTCAGATCTGAATTAATGGACTTTGGAGGATATTTGCGCCTCCACATAACCAAATCATTGTTATTCGAACAAGAACAGAACTCCAGTGATAACTTAGAAAAAAATTTACTTGTATAGGATAAATGTTACATTGATAAGGAGTTTACCTCAGAAAACTTGGGCTTAGTAATAAACAAGGTTTTATTTTCATGTATATTCGATGTATACTCATCCAAGGAACAAAAGTGTGTTTTGAAAGTTCAAAAGATGGACCTAACTCAAAAAGTGAGAGCGTCTATTATGACGTTATTATTCCTAAAATATCGCAAGGTCAAGTTTGTAGTCCAATATTTATATGTTTGGCGTTTGACTCTATGCGTAGTTCAATAATATGACTTCTCCATAGTTTTTTTCTACATTATCCCTATCTCCAACAAAGGAACTGCCACAAGGATTTTCTTGTTATAAAACCACCATCGGATCCTCATAACTTATTTTCTGATTGGTGTACTTATAAATAATTTATTTTCTGAAAGCAAGGTCAGTCATTTTTTTACATAAAAAAATGTCACATCATGTTACCATACACTACGGATATTAAATGTTTCATTGAATGTCACAGCATATTGGACCTCTGAGGCTCCGACGGTAACTGACAGAACAAAAACTCTGGCAAATTGTAACTTGATCAAAAAGATAACTTCCTTTACTTGCAAAAGTGAAATCTTAATGGAATAGTATTTTGCTCCTGTACTTTCTATCTAGCTACACCAGGTCACATGTAGTGTCTTTGTAGGTTGGGGGTTTTAAAACATATTCAAGATAAAAAAAAAATCTGTGATGACCACATCTTTCTGCCGCAAATACATCAGACCTGATAGCAATACGTATAAAAACTCAACATACAATGTTCATTATTATTAATTTCAATGATCAAATGGTCATTTAAGTTGCACTATTATTCAGAGTTGATGTAAAAAAATCGTCATCTCTTCAGCTGATGGACGAAGGTGTTTACAACAGCGGGTGATACATCTTCACTTCATAAAAATAAAATCAGAGAGTTCCGAATAAAAAACTGTTTATGGTGCCTGAAATGGATACAGGATGAAGTCGATGGATCAGTACTGAAACAAATTCTGAAAACGTCACCAGGAAAGACATGCCTACTCAAATCGGGCTTCGAATTTGGTGACGTATACTTTTATTGGATACTAAAATTGTACCATGACAATTCAATTTAAACACCGGCATATTAACTAAATGCATTAATGTGCACTGAACACACAAATCAAACATTACCTCCAAGGATCGTGAGGTCACCCTGATGAACACTGTTCGTGGAAACAGGTAATTATTGCACCCAACCCCCATTCGTTTATGGCTCCCAATCCTCAACTTCCATGCAGGACCGTTGACCTTTAACACCACCCATTTCTTCACTATTTCTTCATCATTTCTTCCTCCAGAGCCCCGCTGAGCTTTAGGCGTCAGGGGGAGAATGAACAGCAACGGGTCCATTGATTTCTTGCGCGGGCAGTTAATGATATCAGGGCTCAAAGGTGCAGAAGGTATCACGAGTTCTGCACGTCCTCTTTCTTCTCACGCACTTCGTACGCCATTGTATTCATCTTAATCAGCCGCAAGAGGCACGAAGACTCATGATGAATCACCTTAGCTTGTTGACCCAAGCTCCAAACTTCAGAGCCTGACGAGATAGCGACGAGGAACGACGAAAAGTTTTACGCAAAAAAGGGTGCCCATGCGAGATAAAGAGCGCAGGGATGGGGCGTCAGGAAGCTGATGTTCTTGGGGTGGGCAGCGGACAACGCATGCCCTTCGTTCAAAGGAGCTGAGTGATGCACAGTTGGCTCGTTCAACGGATATCCAAATAATAACTACAAGAATTTACAAGCAATTTAGATGATAACTTCTTATATGCAGGAGGCAGAGACATCCCCTTCGGCCAGACATGTTTTCACACGTTATATGGCGCACGTTCTCATCATGATGCGTTACGGAAGCGTGCTTCAGGAGTAATTGCTCAGGTCATTCAAACAAGGACAGGACGCATAGCTGTAGAGCGACTAATGGAAAGCAGGCATGATCACAGTAGGCTCCAGGAACATGCAACTACGGAAGAAAGAACAGTTTTCCGAAACATTTATTTCGATTTTTGTGAATAATGCACCAGGGCTGAACATGACAGGGAAATGGTCCAAATGTATTCAGCTACGTGTTCTCAGACGCATTGGCAGCCATGCCAGCCCCGGAAGAAGCGCTAAACTGGTACCTCGTCGCAAAGGTGTCTACGCTGGAGCAATCCAAACAAAGGATTTTCCCTCCAGCGCAAGTGAAGACTGTAACATCGTCAGGACGTTGGCCGTCGCCATGTTCGATACCAGGCTTGGTGATCGTACCAAGACCATACTGTAATGAAGTGCCAAATAACTTGGACGACGACCGCCGCTGTAAATGCATGAGAGTTCAATAATGCCTTTATGAGCTGTCCACAGCCGCAGAGATGGGGATATCACAGCGGTGCACCAATTCTGAGTACAAGAGTAGCGAGTTGGAGTCCAATAACAGAGGGACGACATGGATAACATCTAGATGAGAACCGCTATCGTGCCTTAGTTGAGGATCTTGTGACACAAGGAACTGTCCCTCCAAGATTACTCTACTCTTATCATGTCCAAAAGACTTTTAGGTAGCGCAACAGTCTGGTTCGATCACTTCCTCACCATGCCCAGCTTTCCAAGCCAAAACTACTTCTTGGAGTTCGTTAGTTATACTGCAACTAACGAAAAGATAATGAGACGAGATGAAGCTGGGCAAGACGATACCCTGGCTCTTTTGAATGCCCAAGTCACCATAACTGACTGAGAGAGTTTGTAATTGCTGAGAACGTTTATTGGACTACTGTAGGTGATCAAATATCGTAAGATTACTAGCGTTCAAGCATGTGAGAACAACTCGTAGCATGTAATAGAGCTTTAAGATGGCGAAATATGTCTTCAATAGGGTCAGAGCTTGGTGTGGCTGAATTACGCATAGTCGAGAGGCCAAAAGTTTTAGGTCGCCGATTTTACCTTCCAGAGCTTCTCGAATGTCTTGGCCAGAGATTGGTGCGCCAACAATAATGTTCGATGGGCATATTTTTGATATCAAGAATTACCTTGCGGATGAGAGCCTCTGTGATCTCTCTGGAGCTACGGTAATGTCCGAATTGTTAACGTGAATCAACCCCCATTCTTGACCTTTAACATACAGGCATAATTGATTCACCTTTCGCAAAGGTCGTGGAAGCTCGTTAAAACTGTATTCGGCTCTCCCCCAAGCGTGGCGTTATCCACGTCCCAAATGTTCACACAATCTGGTCGATGTCGAGTGAAGCGATGGTGAGTCAAGTGACTCTTCTGTGGGATACCCGTTGAAGGAAGTTCGGGGTATATATGCTTGCCATAAGAGTCGGTGCGTACTGGAAGTGTGTTCGCGTTCCACTTGAAAGAAAACGTCGCGTCGAATACAGTTAAACGCGTTCCTCATATCCAGTAAGAACAAAGCAACGTAGCGCATCGTGGCGTGTTCGGCTGCCTCGCAGCTTCCTTTGGTGAACAGCCCTAGTTGAACAGGACAGAATTGACTTCCCAAATAGTTAGTTAATGGTGCACAGCCTACTTCAGTTGCCGATCGCCGGTGGGTGTTCTTGGCTGAAGCAAGACGGAAACAGCCATGTTTCTTACTGAGATAGCAAAGTTAGACCCCGTTCAACATTTTCTGGCAAAAGGGAGGATTTCGCCCTGAAGTTCCAGGTTGGCGAATTTGGTGACAATTGAACCGAGACGGACTCCGGTATCACCTGCTTTTTTGTATGAGTGGCTGAAGGTGGCCGGGTTTGAGTCCATCCGGACCAGCTTCAGAATCTCGTGGTATAGACTTCTTTGTCTCCATGACATCTTTCACTGTAGTGATTACGAGAGATGCAAGGACATCAGCGGGTTGTGCAGGAAGTAGAATAGCCTCCGGACTGGACGGAAGTTTTTTGCGCAATTTGTTCAATGTTTCAGGGCAAAATGAAGATATTACCTTGGTAGAAGATGCCGCCCGAAAAGCCAGCCGACGGTCAAATTGACCGGTAAACTTGCAAACTCTGTCCATGTAGTCAGGAATGGTGACTTTGCTGTGGCAATGTCGGTGCTGAGACGCTGCTAACCCCATAAACTGGAGGCGATAAGTCAGACCCATGCAAGGGGACTTCACTAATGTGGTCACTTATGAGTGAGTCAAGTGCTTCTGCCATTAGAATGGCCACACATTCGGAGATTTTATTTAACGCCACGATGTAGTGCTAACATTTATCAATGAAGGCGTTAAATAAATGGAACCTAGTCCTCATGATGGTTCTAAATGATGGGTTATTGTGGCCCTGCATGAACGAGGACAATAGCAGAACTCGGACTTTCTGGCTTTATTAGCGGTCAATTTCCATCATGACATAGGATAATATTTACAGTAATTAGAGCAGTGAGTTTTTTTCCTGTTAATAACGCTTATGCAATCACGACCAAAACTATATAATTATCTGGTTGGAGTCTCTCGGCATAGCCACATCAGTATTGCTAAATAGGGGCTGAGCCAACCGAGATGCCCGTAACGGATCGACAGATGCCTCTGCCTCTGCTGTGGTCACCGAACCAGGAGGCAGAGGCCGCGAGCATCTGGGTACACTAGCACTACTGTAGTGTTAGATTACCCTGTCGAGCGTGATTTGTTCATGATGGGGAGCGTAGCTGCTGCGCCGTCAGCTGAAGCCACGTCTCTTTCAGTGCCACCACCAGCTCTGTCAACAAATGCGGAAACGACTTTGACTGCGCCTGGGGGCACGATGAGATCTGCTTCCACCAAATGTGCTGAAGACCTCGTGATTATCTGATTGTACCGTGGATTGCTGGTCAGGCGGGTTTTGGCAAGTGAGGGCAGTGTAGTCGAGTTGGTTAGCGCCGTTGGCGAAGCAGTGAAGACGACCTCCCCGACACCAGGTTTAATTATATAATTGCAAGCACCTGCTGTTCAACGGCAGCAACGACCCAACGTATTGGCCATCTCACAGGAACGCAAAGTATTTGGACCGAGCAATTTAAGATCTATGACATACTACCGGAGCTCTTGTGCATCGGTTGTAAAAAAATCATATGCAGCAAATAAAGTTACATTGAAAGGTCAAAAGTCAGCTGCACTCAAGAATTACAATTGCAAGAAAGTAATCTTGAGGGCATATAAATATGAGCTAATAAGCCCATGACAGTAATCTTCAAAAAACATGAATACAATCTAATAAGACAATAAAAGACAACAAAAAAAATGTATCCTAAATAATAAAAAAAAAATACTCAATAAAATAATTTGAGAGCGTATGAATCTATTATAGTATTAGCACACAAGATTGATCAACAAATACAATGATCCAATAAAGTATTGTTCATTGTATTTGGTGATATCCGGTTACAACATGGAGTGAAAATCCACAACAAATAATGTAGGTAATTACCTGCAACCAATCCACATATTTTATCGTGTACAAATATGTGTACACGATACGATGTATTGGTAGTTGGCAGTTCTCCCCCCCCTCCCCTTGACATGCGCGACGCATAGTCCCGTTTTTTTCCGCTTGTATGTATCATCTAAGTAATAGGAGAAGTATAAGTAATGTAAGTCATGTCCTAGGGGATATGGAGTATTAAAGTTGATACTCAATTTAGTTCTGATAAGTTGTCCCTGAGAAATATGTATGTTAACTTAATGTCTCGTCGTTTTTTTGTTATCGGACCTAGTTCCGTGAAGTTCTCGAAAAGACTGCTATGCATAGCTAAGGGTATGTGCGTCGGGTCCTGCGGTTCTGTGAAATGAAGAATATCCCGTTCGATACAACATGAGTTGCTCAGTTTACGACGTGTACCTAACAAAAGTAAGGTTTTAGTTCAGCACATTATAACGATGTAGCCAACGGAATTTAGTCAAGTCATCATAAGCGTACATGTGTACACCCGTCCTGTAGAAACACAAAGCCTCGTATCATCACAAAATGGCGCCACCCTACCAATGAGGGCAACTATGGACATAAAGTAAGATTGCGACAACCTAATTATGTAAACGTAAGATATAATTTAGTTGTGTTTACGAATACACGATTTTTTCAAGTGAGCCAATAATTAATAAATGACTATAAGCCTCCAAGAAGCTCATGCAAAAAAGGACACTTATATTTTCATCAATAAAAATAAAATGTGTTATTAGCGTAGGGGAAATTGTGTGTATCGCAACTTGAAGGAATGTGGGTCCTACTGTATGACGCGCAAGATCCTGATGCAGGGCGAAGCAAAGGATCCTCAAATAGGTGCAGGCAGTCAGGCCTTGGAGGGCGAGAGGTGTAGGCGACCTTGATGGTATAAGCAGCAGAGCGTGTGTTGGGGCGAAGGGTATGATGAGATAATGGTTCATGAGTAAGTAGAGTCGAAACCATATTTTGTGCTTTAATTTTATCAATGTGCATATGGGAGGGGAATTCCAGTGTGTTGGCTCATGGCTTGGAGTTGTTACACTGAACTTGTCACACATCAAATGACAAGAACGATTCCAATTATGTTTCAGGAAGTTTGTGTACAAAGATGGGATGTTATCTAACACTGTTTCATGCAATGCATGTGTCCGAATCAACGCTATCAAGAAATACCAATAATGAATAATGAATGTACGCATAAATATATATGACCAACAATGGCTTCCACAGTCACAACTATGTCAATTAGTCTTAGTTGAGTAATGTTCGGCATTAAATTATTGACAACTTCTTACTACCACCCTCAGCTTAGAGATTGTTTCAGTTTAGAGTCTCTGTTTATGAGAAGTGATCTTTCACATCACCAAATGAACCAACTGCTAATAGTGAAGTCATAAACACAATAAGTCGTTTTCTTGCAGCTCGTGCTTTATGTGGCACTAGTACAATAGATTCCTTCAGTAGAGTAGATTCCCTTGCAACAGCGTTGTATACACTGGCTTATCACTGGTTGACACTTAAAGACAATTTAACTGTCGTGTAGCTACAATCTCGATAGTGATGGCAGCGCTAACCACGACGCCCTTGCCTGAGAAGGCTGACGGACATGTCATTGATGGCAGCGCTAACCACCACGCCCCTGCCTGAAAAAACGGACGGACATGTCATTGATGGCAGCGCTAACCACGACGCCCTTGCATGAAAAGGCGGACGGACATGTCATTGATGGCAGCGTTAACCACGACGCCCTTGTCTGAAAAAACGGACGGACATGTCATTGATGGCAGCGTTAACCACGACGCCCTTGCCTGAAAAGACGGACGAACATGACATTGATGGCAGCGTTAACCACGACGCCCTTGCCTGAAAAGACGGACGGACATGTCATTGATGGCAGCGTTAACCACGACGCCCTTGCCTGAAAAGATATAGACGGACGGACATGTCGTTGATGTCAGTGCTAACCGCGACGTCCTTGCCTGAAAAGACGGACGGACATGTCATTGATGGCAGCTATAACCACGACGCCCTTGCATGAAAAGACGGACGGACATGTCATTGGTGGCACGTTAACCACGACGCCCTTGCCTGAAAAAGCGGACGGACATGTCATTGATGGCAGCGTTAACCACGACGCCCTTGCCTGAAAAGACGGACGGACATGTCATTGATGGCAGTGTTAACCACGACGCCCTTGCCTGAGAAGACGGACGGACATGTCATTGATGGCAGCGTTAACCACGACGCCCTTGCCTGAAAAGACGGACGGACATGTAATTGCTGACAGTGCTAACCGCGACGCCCTTGCCTGAAAAGACGGACGGAAATGTCATTGATGGCAGCGCTAACCACGACGCCCTTGCATGAAAAGACGGACGGACATGTCATTGATGGCAGCGTTAACCACGACGCCCTTGCCTGAAAAGACGGACGGACATGTCATTGGTGGCACGTTAACCCCGACGCCCTTGCCTGAAAAGGCGGACGGACATGTCATTGATGGCAGCGTTAACCACGACACCCTTGCCTGAAAAGGCGGACGGACATGTCATTGATGGCAGCGCTAACCAAGACCTCCCTGCCTGAAAGGGCGGACGGACATTTCATCAGCCGTGGCTCCTGGATTTGTGTCTGGCGCCGTAATATTGGCCGAACACTAACTGTAACTCTGTTATCTATGGACCAACGTCCTGAGGCGAGGTGCGGCCACGGAGCTCTGGCAGCAGGAGACGGGCCGAACACTAACTGTAACTCTGTTATCTATGGACCAACGCCCTGAGGCGAGGTGCGGCCACGGAGCTCTGGCAGCAGGAGACGGGCCGAACACTAACTGTAACTCAGTCATCTATGGACCAACGTCCTGAGGCGAGGTGCGGCCACGGAGCTCTGGCAGCAGGAGACGGGCCGAACACAAACTGTAACTCTGTCATCTATGGACCGACGTCCTGAGGCGAGGTGTGGCCACGGAGCTCTGGCAGCAGGAGACGGGCCGAACACTAACTGTAACTCTGTTATCTATGGACCAACGTCCTGAGGCGAGGTGCGGCCACGGAGCTCTGGCAGCAGGAGACGGAAAGAAGGCTGCTTAAAAACCTTATGTATGTTTAATAGAGGAATGTGTAGCTTTTCCGTGTGTGTCGTAAAACCACTCGTATTGCATAGGCCCGTGTGAAACCACATCGCTCATCGGTGAATACAACTCTCAGTAGTTCGCTGGCAGTCCCTGTCGGTCTTTAAGACATCAAGTGTCGGATGGTTTGATAGCAATATTGAATAGTCCAGTCTCGGGGGAGCGAACTATGGATAAGTTCTTAAAAAGGTGCATGACGCTGGAAGGAATTTCTTCTCGTAGTATAGAATCTACCGAAATACGAAGAAAATCATTTAATTGACCCATACATGAATTCATTCAACATGAAACAAAATGGCACGACGTGCAATTTTAATAAATTTAATGTGTGTTCAGGCATTAAACTGTCAATTTAGACTTTTCATCGACCATTTTTAGTTGTGCGATAACCACTCTTTATAAGCAAAAAGTAACAACCTGCAATCACGAGGTCAGACCAATTTTACGTGACAAGAGTCCATAAATAGTATTAATTAAGGTGTCTTAAAATTCGAGTTCATGAACGAATAGTGTTCAGTATTAAACCCTTCCGGACATCCATCATGAGATATATTTTCTTCCTGTCATATGACGCGTGAGTCTTTGTGACTCATAAGGTTATCAATGTTTCTCGGTTAACGGAACAATATCCAGAATTTTCAGAAATAATCACAATTTGAATGATAGAACAATTGAAATTCGAATCACTACGCTCATTAATTTTCCAAGCAGATTTTTAGCACATTTTGAAATAGTATGAGACCGATGTACTTTTTCGTTGATGTCACAGTTAAAATCAGTAAATCAATGCATGGCCCAGAACTTTAAACTATGCCGAGTCAGCGAAAAACAGGCAGAGACATGATAATGAACTGCTCCAGAGGACAGAGGAGCGATTCCCGCCATCACATAAGTAAAATCGATTTTGTTAGAGTGTACGCCTGAATTCATTTAGTACATATGACACATATTAGCATGTGCCGGATGAGCACCAAGAAAAATACACGAAAGTGTTTTAATAATTGATTAAACAGGCATTTTGGTTAAATATGCCTGTACAGTTTCACTGAATCATAAGTTTAACATTCTGACAGTTTGGAATTTTTTTTAAGTGCCCGTTTTTTATTTGCCCGCTTTTTTCAGATTTGCTGTAGAATAAGCTTTCCAGTTCCTTCCTTTCAAGTTTCTTACACTGGGTAATCGTAACCGATCGTGATCTTTGTTTTCTTTTAGCGAAGTAAAATTAGTTATAGCATGTGATAAATTTTTTACACCCATGCACCCATTGTCACGAAGCGATTTTCTATTTCACTCAAATCGAAATACATTTCATTTCTCTTTAAATCCATTTTGTCAAATGCATTTCCATTTTTCCCAATTTTTTGTCATCGATTGCCGTAACCAATTATTAAATTTTATAAAATCCGGACACTGTCATGAAGAATGGCCCACAAAAATTTATGTTTATGACTAGTTGGTTTACTGGTGGACGCTAAGAAAATAGATCTTTTTGCCTTCGATATCCCTGCATGAAGTTTGTAACTTTTTAAGTTCGTATACATATATA
>SDVV010016413.1:1917-14255 GCA_016164225.1 Gammarus roeselii
ATGTTTGGTCAATAGACCATCCATACTGATGTATGTTTGGTCAATAGACCATACATACTGATGTATGTTTGGTCAATAGACCATACATACTGATGTATGTTTGGTCAATAGACCATACATACTGATGTATGTTTGGTCAATAGACCATCCATACTGATGTATGTTTGGTCAATAGACCATCCATACTGATGTATGTTTGGTCAATAGACCATCCATACTGATGTATGTTTGGTCAATAGACCATCCATACTGATGTATGTTTGGTCAATAGACCATACATACTGATGTATGTTTGGTCAATAGACCATCCATACTGATGTATGTTTGGTCAATAGACCATACATACTGATGCATGTTTGGTCAATAGACCATCCATACTGATGTATGTTTGGTCAATAGACCATACATACTGATGCATGTTTGGTCAATAGACCATCCATACTGATGTATGTTTGGTCAATAGACCATACATACTGATGTAGGTTTGGTCAATAGACCATCCATACTGATGTATGTTTGGTCAATAGACCATCCATACTGATGTATATTTGGTCAATAGACCATCCATACTGATGTATGTTTGGTCAATAGACCATCCATACTGATGTATGTTTGGTCAATAGACCATACATACTGATGTAGGTTTGGTCAATAGACCATACATATTGATGCATGTTTGGTCAATAGACCATCCATACTGATGTATATTTGGTCAATAGACCATCCATACTGATGTATGTTTGGTCAATAGACCATACATACTGGTGTATGTTTGGTCAATAGACCATCCATACTGATGTAGGTTTGGTCAATAGACCATACATACTGATGCATGTTTGGTCAATAGACCATACATACTTATGTATGTTTGGTCAATAGACCATACATACTGGTGTATGTTTGGTCAATAGACCATACATACTGGTGTATGTTTGGTCAATAGACCATACATACTGGTGTATGTTTGGTCAATAGACCACACTTTCTGAACCAACTCTGAATGAAGCACTCACCTTGATAAGGTCGTGTAGGAGCGAATACTTTATCATATCGTCAAGCTTGAGCTTTTCATTCTCTAGCACATCCTGCAAGGAGCCTCGGGGGCAGTACTCGGTGATGAGGCAGTTGTTGGGCCCGTCAAAACAGGCTCCCATGAGGCGGATGAGGTGGTCACACGACAACTCTTTCATCTGAGGCAAGGAAACTTACTTCAACGAAATAAAATCTCTAAGTTAGAGAATTTACTAAGGCATTACGAGAACACCTATTAAGGCGGTGGAAATTCGTCATTAAATTGGGTGAATTCTTCACAATATCAAATGCATCATCGTCCATATGTAAATAGGCCTATCTAACAAAGCTTACATGTTAAATGGTTGAAATTGACTGTGCAAAAGTTTGTACTAATCTTTCTTATCTTTCATTGCCGTTTGATATCTTCATTACTGTTGCTTATGAGTGCAAAGCTGCAGTCATTGATGATATGGGAATGCGAATTACTTGAGAAATCGCTTAGAGGGCTGTGTAATTATTCTCAATAACTCAGCTATATAAGTTACAAAATAAATCATAAATATATGAGGGGGCTGAATTGCTGTACACTGGGGCACCTCGCTCAGACACAAATTGTAGATAAAGTAGGAGGGGATTTTTTTACAGAATCCAGACAAACGTTTCCGCCCTGATAATTCTTAAGCATGTTTCAAATGATATATCATGGCTTGTCATTCAAGGTAGAGGAGGCAGGGCCCAACAGTCGTAAAGTACAACGAAATACAAGGGATTACAATGTGTACTCTACTATCATTCCGCAAAAGCACTCCATGAAATGTACTTATGCAACGAATATACGCAAACATATCCTTTTTTTCCAACGAAGTAACATTTAATACGGTCCCACCCCTCTGCCACATCACCACACACGGCCGCCTTCCTCAGGACGGACTGTGAACGACGGCCACAAAATAACATGAACGTGGGTTCCACCCATCAAATGATCCATCATATCCGGCTAACCAAACAGCAGAACGAAGTAAGAAAGGTAAAAAGCAAGGTGATCGATGTGACATTTCCGTGCAAATTAACAAACCCTATGTTATACAGTTCCCTTCCATCGCAATCAGAGGACGCCTAAGTGTTCGATCTGTATGGGCAGCCGTCTATGCTGCCCAGCCGTCTATGTTGCCCAGAGATCCATGTTGCCCAGCTGTCTAGAACACATATCTTCGGTCGTAATTGGTTCGCTGGTTAATATCCGACTATTCGTAGTTTACTTAACTAAAGGCTCCTGCCCGTGCTCGTATCAGTGCAGCATTGTTTGCAGTTCTGGATTGGTCTTTCTGGCATAGATTGCCCCTAGCAACCCTGAGGAATTTATTCCAGTTGCACTTCATTATTGATTTATCTCACATTGATCCCTAGTGCTGCTGAAGAGGTGAATTTGTCACTGACGCAATTCGAGCATCAAAGGCTCTTCAGGATGAAGCAGTTGGCGTATTTTGACCAATTCAAAGGATTCTCAAACTAATGGAATGTCAGAACGGACCACAGTTTTTTAATAAATGCGATGCTTGTAGAACTATAAAATTCACAAGCTAGAATTTGAAAATTTGAATATAAAAACTTTTATTGGTGTCTCACATTTCATACTGATGCCACAACAATCATTGTTTATATGTTAACTCATCGAAGCAATATCGAACAAGAAATTCTGTTGACTTATCATTGCATGCCGTTTGATTGCTCTATACATAATGGTTACTTGTGGAAAAGGCTGCTGTTTCACAAAAATAATACGGACGCCAATGAAAATTTACCTGAATATATGAAATACTATTACAATCACGCGTACAAAATTGGGATGAAATCTATTTTATCTAATTAATCAATCAAAAATATATGAGAATAGTGCCAGCGGGTCAACTTAAGGGTTGTATCAATCTCATTCATTTACTTCCATTCTACAGCCGCTCTTGTTTCTCCCATCACTTGTCACACCATTCATTCATCAATACATCAGTTATAAACTATGTAATCCTTTAATCACTTCTACACACATCCACTTGCCATCAACCTTCTATTGAAAATTCTGCTTTTGTGTCCTAACCACTACAAAACTCGTAAATCGATACTATTGCAGTCATCTTTCATCACATCGATTGTATTCGTTTACTCTCATTCATGATTATATTAACTTGCGTCACTCCGGACATGATTATCAAACATTGATATCTAATATACCCAACCATCTTCTCTCACCGCTTGCACTCCTCATCAAAACACTGCCCCATCCAGCAAACAATTACTCCATCACTTATGATGGGGTAATAGTTTCACTTCCATACCCAAGATTTTCCACTCAATAGCTGGCCTCCTCTTCCATGCCATCACCTTCAGGCCTGTGCAAACCCGCGTTCTAAGTAAACTACTCTTCCTTCAACACGAATCCATTTTAGAGTACAGTAATCCCACGCAGCGATTGCCACGCCTGGGTCATCTCATTATTTAAATGATACACTCATTAACGTGACCCTTCGTTTGCTCAAAGGCCTTTCCAAACTCGGATCCCAACCAACATAACATTTTCTTCTAGTCTGCCACAATTGCTGTATCATCAAACAGTAAAAAAAATGTTATCTCCAGCGTCAAGTCGTTCTGTTCAACCCTCGAGTTCACATCTCTGATAACTCCATTCAGATATACTTTGAACAAGCAACGGGACATTACGCAAATCAGTCTCCATCTCACACTCATAGGAAGCCATTCACTCACACCAGCCCCGAACGTCAGCCCCGACACAGCAGTTTGCAACGCTCTGCGAATTTCCCAGTGCTTCTCACAGCAGCAGCATATTCCACACCGCAGCTTTGCCCACTCTATCATATGCCTAGCCATATCCATGAATGCCCACTACACGTCCTTTCCCTTCGTAATGTGATTCCCGCACACCGGACCCACTGTAAGTACCTGATCTCTAAACGAACTACCTCAGGAGACCGTGCACCCTCCGTACTATCTGTAATCCTCTTAAGCAGTAATATCTCGAATAACCTAATGCATCAATTGAACAATTAAATGACACTCGAATTAGTGCATTCTTACCTATTCTCACTCATGAACAGCCAAAAATTTACACACGCTACGCCAGTTAATGGAAAGCCCAAAACGAGCAATTGCAAAACACCAAACAACCTCACCAACCATTCATTCACTGTTAATTCACCCTACGTCGATTTTGATGATTTAGTCTCGTCCACAGTCAAATGCACATTTTTTTTCTTTCTACCCACGACAATCGTTCGTAAAATGAACAGTATCCCTCTAGCATCATCCCTTCAAAAACTCTTAAAAGAATTCAGCCCTACCTCTTCAGCAAAGCGCCCCACTCCAACAGCCACTGGCTGTTTACATCTTCCCTCCTCAATTCTCTCCCCAATGACCTCTCTCCGGAATATTTTTTATTCTCCTCAGAACTTTGCCACGAACGTCAGTCCCATTTCGAGTCTGTATCCCTCAACGATCTTTTCACAGCCACCCTTTAGAACTTCTTTTATGCTACGATAGGACCGTTGTCTCCACGTCACTTTACCACTTGCAACCCTTCCTCCTACACCGGTTTATGCGACGCACACCGCACACATTGCTTGCACACGGCAAATCCAGAACTCAAAATATTGACCAGTTTTTCTCACCGTTCCCAAGACTTCCATCTCGCACTTCCTCGTGTTCAACCTGCACTCTATGACGTGACTCATAAAAATCTTTCGCTGACACAGCATCTTTTCTAGCGCCCGTCCCCCGATTCTTTTCCATTCCTGCTCCTCTCTTAAAATACCTTCATAACAGGAGATGATCAGAGAGCTTCCACCCTCCGCAATCAACAACAAAACATCCACCAGCATCCACATCACTAGCCATGAATTTGACACAAAATTCCTCAGCTCTCTATCAACCGTTAATCGACAACCAATCTCGTCTTTCTTTTTGAACAAGCAGCTACAAACAATTGAGACCTGCTTACAACACATCTCTATGAGCCCTGCCTACTACACATGCCTATCAAATATTCTCCACAATCATTTCTACCTAGTACACCACACCTTTAAGCCCCGTTCCCCCAGTGCATCATCTCCTCAGCCACACTCCATTGAGATCATTACAATAGTTTTCCTTATCTCTACACTCCACGCTAAATAGGGTAGTACGAACTCTCAAATCACCATCTGTCATAACAACTCTTTCCTATCTCCCATGAATACTTCCCTACCATTAACTTAATAACAACGTCACTTCGTCAAGGGCTCTTCACAGCCCGCTTCCCACTAAATATCATACCGAATCAAATCTTCGCTTCCCTTCGGACTTTGTCTAAATCTGTGCTATCCCATGGAACAACGTCTTCACATACATTTCACCATTCATTTCCCACTAATCCCGGCCACACAACTGAAACACGTACATTCAAAGACTCTAACAACAGGAGAAAGCATTTTCTTTCTCCCTTCCATTTTCCCTCCGACTGAGAGGAATTACCTGGAGAGAGAATGCTCAGCCCTACACTCCTTCACTCGCAATCGGCTTCTAAAACACCCGAGAGGAGGGGCTTGGTACCAGTATTCATTTCCCTCAATAGTGAGGAATAAAATAAAATATCAGAAAAAGTTTTGTATGAGGAAAATAATGAACAACTGAGCTTTCTTTGCAAGAAGGCTTGGATTCTTCGGATACTTACCGCCTTAAGTTCCAGTAGAAGTGGTCTTGTCAAGTTTACTCTGGAGGTACTCAGGTGCTTGATTGCAACTCGGTTCCCCTGTTGCGTCCGAAAAGAGAGCGATAAAAAGGCAAACACATTGATCGTGCTGGATCATAACTTGTGGAAATTCAACTTCTAATTGATCATTAGTAGGACTAGTTCGACAGATATTGATGAATATTGCTCTATCATTTCGAGATTGAATGTTTTAATCTTCTAGAGAGACGGGTTCACAAATTTCTAAGTATCAAAAACTAAATATGTTTGTTACTCTACTGAACCATGGATAAATATTTCACGTAGATAAATATATATCATACATGAACACCATACCTTGTAAATTCCAGATTTAATGAAGATTTGACGGTTGAGAAGAGTATCCATTGAGTTCATACTCTGCGTAGAAAAAGAAGGGGAATATAATTCAGTTTTCGTAAAGCTGACAGTATAAAATCACATCAATATCCATAATTCTATTTACGAACAGTTCCTATATGAAGGGGGGAAATACTTTTTCGGAAATGTTCTCATATGTACTGACCTTGAAGAAGTAGATGACATAAGATTAGAAATTACGAGATATTTTACTCATTACTGAACGTTGCTGTATTTGATATAATAAGATATAATAATTAACTGCATTTGTAACCAAAAGGGTGTTTTTTTTAACATCGGTTATAACCTAAAAAAAATGCGTACCCCTTTCTTCAACCAATGTAAACATTAAAAGATGGTGGACCTTTGTGTTTTATTGAGGAAAAACTTCTTGGCTCGACATCACAGCTTCAAAATGATCTCGCCTGACTTTTTCTTACATTAGGCATTGGGCCTCATCATTAGACAATCTTCACATTGATGAGGGTTGATGTTGATGAGTATTCCTACGCTCTTGGCACATGTGGAAAATCACGAGTTCATTTACAGTTGCTTAGGAAGATTTTATGAGTAGTACGCACGCTGGAGTCAAGTTTTTTAGCAATTTATCGTTTATGAAAGGTAAGTTATTCTTGAACCTCTTTACAATACAACCATCGAGGTGAATTGCTTCTGACGTTGTTTTGGAAGTCAAGCGTCTTTGGCGTCTCTTGAAATACCATTTTGTTATATTTTTGACCATGCGATTGGGAACACAGGGCTGATATTTTGCTCATCTCTCTTCTTTTGATGTTAAAGCTCCGCACGAGTTTCGTTTCAATGCTGTTAGAAAATAGATTTTCCAAAATTCGAGAACGGTCCAGGCCTTTCTGTGTGACAAGATTGGTTGTTTATTTTTTAGTATGTGTTTGATGGGAAGTATTTGTAAATTTTATTGAACGCTAAAACAATTTCAGGTTAAATAGAACAGAAAAGAGAGCTCAAACCCTCTACCCCTTTTATTGATGACGTCAATCTTTTCAGATTATTTTCTAAATGAATATCCTTCGACTATGTGACCAACATTTCCAAATATGTTTTGATGATGATCTCATTAAGTGCAATAAATAATATATAATGTAGTACGAAACTTGAAATGTATCAATTGAAATCGAGATAATGACTGAGTTTGATTGATGACAGTAGATCAATTTCTGGTTTGCTTCTCTAGATGGAAGTGAGAAATAAAGAAGGAGGAATTGATGCCTCGTAACGTAACGAATACGATTTAAGTTTTTGAGTAGTTTTGTTTGTCCTGGGATTCGGGACAAAATTGCCTTGCAACAATATTTGGCATGATTTCAAGCATAGAATATGAGCTGCAAGTCCCTGCTTCTATGGATATAGTCCTCAGTTTTATGAAGTTACCTCCTTCTCCCTCTGTTTTTTATAATAATGGGAAAACCTAACATCAAAAAATTACCAGTTGTTTCATATTAATGTGAGTCATATTGACATTTCAGATATAGTTGGATTATCTGAATGTGACAGCATATAAGTATCGAATACAAATTTATTCACTATCAATTCTAAACAACTGGCGGTATTTGGCGTCACAATGATTTCAGGTGACGATTTTAATTCGGACAGACAATTCCTCATGAGATTGCGTTACGATTAGTTGATCAGCAAAAATGGCGTTGTTCGAATAGCTGTCTATGCACTCTACAAAGCGTCACACGGTCGGGCGTTGTTAGAATAGCTGTCTACGCACTCTACACGGCGTCACACGGTCGGGTGTTGTTAGAATAGCTGTCTATGCACTGTACACGGCGTCACACGGTCGGGTGTTGTTAGAATAGCTGTCTAAGCACTCTACAAGGCGTCACACGGTCGGGCGTTGTTAGAATAGCTGTCTATGCACTCTACAAGGCGTCACACGGTCGGGTATTGTTAGAATAGCTGTATATGCACTTTACACGGCGTCACACGGTCGGGTGTTGTTAGAATAGCTGTCTATGCACTCTACATGGCGTCACACGGTCGGGCGTTGTTAGAATAGCTGTCTATGCACTCTACACGGCGTCACACGGTCGAGTATTGCCTAGTGTGCACCCACTGTTAGCGTTCCAGAACTGAATGTGGTGATTTGATGTAAAGTTTGATGTGAAATTGCTTTACTTCAAGTAATCAAGTAGTCACTATAAAGATCATCGCTGACTATCCCGGGAAAGGAAATAAATCTAGGAATCTCAAATAATCCGGGATCGCTGTTTCCTTGATTCCGGGACAGAAAACAAATTCTCCTTGTATGCTTGTTCATTTTCACTTTCTTGCCAATTCCAGATTTCACATCGATAAATGAATTTAAAAACCTGATTATAATTACTAAGTGTTAGGACAAGGGGCTTTACTTTCACTACTCATCGATGAAAGTTTGTTTGCAAAAAAAATTGAATACCTTGATGAAATTACTAATATATTTTGAACCAAATTTCGGACATATTCGCATTGAAACAATGTTTGCACAGCAGCATGCAAATGCATCGTCGAAGTGGTAGGGCCCAATAGGCTTAGGCTAGATAGATATACATTGATCCTTTGAGCGCGTCCATTTAGTTGGGGCCAACCCTACTCTACGCCTTGCTCTACCAGCCCTTTCTATTCAATATCTCCTCTCTTTCTTGGAAAACATGCGTTTGTAGCCAGGCAACCGCAACCCAGGCCATCCCATGGGTTACGAACATCACAGGAAGAAATTTGAGAATAAAATGTTCCGTTTCATCAACAAATATGAAATACAGCACTATGTTGTTCCGTCAAATTAAATAGTAATGAGAACCTTGTTCCAAACTTCAAGAAAGCATAGTTGGTGCATCTCTGAATCATTTCCTGATATTTCGTTCCGTTTAATCCTGTAAACAGCAAAGTTGATGTGTTGCTATGTAAATTTACATTTCTATAGCTTCAATACGTCTTGAATACGTACGTTCCTAAACAAACAATGCTTGCATGAGATATTCTTCCGTAGAGTTACGGCGAAAATACTTCAGACCCCTTCATCAGCTCAGTGGCAGAGTGGGTGGCGCGTCGGCCTCTCCTCACCATAAACTTCCATTGAGAGCTGGAGGTTGTAGGTTCGAGCCTACCTGACACTGAGTGAGACATTCTGGCCGATCTCTTAATGGATAAAGGCCAGCCCATAAACGCCGTGGATAAAACAAGGCTATCTTGTGGCAATGACGCTATAACCAGCTTCATTGCCAACAACAAAAATCCTACCAGTTAGAATGTAACTGTGAATCGTGTGTGTCAGCATCAGTAACTGTGTTCTGGGTCCCAGAAAAGATTTTAATAGCAGAAACACGTCTGTGTAGACGCACACCAAAACTAATCTAAATATCAAAATGAACGAATTCACATTAAAAAATCTTCATTTTTGTTGCATCAACTCGATATTTCCCTTCATGTGATTTTGGGGGGGAAAATACTATTTTGACAAGGAAAAAAAATGCTACATTAGTTTTTTGTGTTGAGGCATGTAAACTTTCAATAAATTGGACATAAGAGCGTACCGGTACCTCAAAAAACAGTATCATAAATTCCAGGCGATGACCAAGAAACTGCCTCTCGGTCATTACCTCAAGTGATGACCGAAGCTCAAGTTCAGTGGCGCATGGAAGATCAAGGAAGATGGCTGATATTGCATATAACCTTCGATAGGTAGCATCGTCTATTGGCAGTGCCTGAATTTAAGAATTTGCCTCCGTAACTATTAAGTGATGTCACTCTTCAATACTATTTCTATGGAATTGGACTTGGAGTTGCCGTACAGTTAAGTCGTCAAGAATCCGCCTATAAATAAACCAAGAAAGAAGCAATGTCTGATATTCACAAAGGAATGCAGGACGCTGGGCATCTTCAATGTGGATGCAATTGTCCAAATAAATCAGTTTTCCATATAAATCGAATGGAGTCACAACGGCCATCTTCAGATCAGTATGACCCGAGATCCTGTGCGGCCCCTCGGATTATTTTTTCTGACGAAAATGGTACAAACGCAGTAATCGAGCGGTATTTAGCCGTTTTTGAGAACCATTTGGTGCAGCCTTCTACAATTCGTGACTGTGGTTGTTATGCAAGAGGGTGCGCCGCGTCACGAGGCGAAGATTGTTACGAAGTGGCTTGATAAACACCGATTTATATGCTACGAGTTGCCAGTCAATTGCCAGGTCAATCGCAATTTCAACTTCTGGCAACGAATTCCAAAATTACATCAGAGACGAGGACACCAAATTTTGGTGGACAACGAAACAAGTTGCTGACAGCGACGTGCACTGACATATTCTTGAATTTCTATAATGAATTCATCTTCAGATGCCTCTAAATTGAGAGTAACATTATCTGGAAACTGATGTGTCTTTTCCGTGAAGGAAAATAGTTACAGGACAGAATAATAATATTGGCCTTCTTACTGAGAGAAAAGGTAGTCAGTCCGAACATGAGTTTCCATAGCTGTGCTAAGGTTGGTTTTACATACACCCGCTTGCTGCATCTGATTTTCACAGTTATAACATTATGATAATCTTAGATAGCAGGAAACCGAACAAATCTTTCGACAAGAAAGGTTTGACGCGTTTTCCGTGTAATCTAGTCTTAAAGTGCTTATAACCGACGTAATTAAACTTCGAAGTTCACTCACTGGTTGTGTGTGCTGGCTCACCCTCCCTAACGACACCATGGACCCGAAGTGGTTCTTGGCGCACCGTTGTTCAGAGTTGAAGACGATGTCGTTGTAATCAATCTTCCAGGACATGCTTGTAATCTGCTTCTCAAGCCGGTACTTTCTGCAACGTCGGGATTACATGTTTAAGATAATTTAGTATATTTACAGATTACAACAATCACATTTGGATTCACGGAATTCTTCCGAACTGAACCGAATAACTTGTACAGCTGACTCCATTTAAACGCACGAGTACACCATCTATAATGAAAATCGGCACACGACATGAAATTTTAGGTTGAATTGCAATTTAACTAGGGAGAAGTATTACATCACACCCAAGTTGGTTTGCAAATTTTGCTCTTAAATAGATTACCAAGATATATAATTTGCGTTCAGTTTAGCACGTGATGTCGACCCCTCACAAACCCCAACACCACCTTGAACGACTCGATAAAGTTAAAATCGTTGCTATTAGATAATGATATTGACTTTCTCTGCTTATACTCATTGGCAAGTGCTGATAGCAGTATTGTGTTCAATCGTTTGTGAAAAAGAATCTTCACATGATTTTTTGTCGATGGACCATGGTATGTACACACAAACATGCAGCCGCTTCCCTCTAATTTGGAAGGTGGCTAAGTTAGACTGATGCAAGAGGGAGGCGCCTAATCTTCCTTGACACAAGACCGCCGTGTTCATGCCGTGGCTCGAACTCGCGACATGCAGCACCAAAGGCTGGCACTGCAGTCGGATGCACTAACCACTCGGCAACGACCATGGTATTTTTTCCGAAATCAATGTGGTCTATTAAGCAGGCTATTACCGCATGCAGCTTATCGTCCTTATTATGACAACGTCTTTCAAGTCAGTATTATTATTATTAAGTTTATTAAATTAGCAATTCATTGCTGCGTAAATGCATTGTGTAGACGTCGCATATTATACTGGTGGGACACAGAAAACATATTGTTGCAGACTGAGAGGCAATGAAATATTTTTTTCAACCCTCAATTTGACTGGATCCTTCATATTGGTAACACATTGAACTTTGATATTGACAGCAGACACCTCTCGCAGAAGCTTTGGCCAGAGAGGCCGAGAACATGCTTCATTAAACCGTTAAACGTGTCATGAGATATGTCCGTGTAATATTTTAATTAGCGTTCGTTCAGATGAGAGTAACTATCTTACTTCAGAGAAGTTATCTATAAATGTATTATTTATCCTTTCAAGTTATAGTTTATTTCATGACATCAAAAGCATGAGAATGAAGTCCTAATTAAGTTGGTCGTGTTCATGCCCAACAGAAGTAATTATAACAACGGCAACTAAAATGTAATAGCACATTCTCCAAATTGTCGTAACTTTGAGCAAAACTTGAGTGAAATAATAAAAATATACTCTTTTCCTTTCCTATTCATTTTTTATTGTATTGAATGAGATATCCCTTTTTGCTGATGAAGTTTTTAAGGAAGCTATAAACGGATGAGTGACGATGTATAA
>SDVV010016414.1:0-14255 GCA_016164225.1 Gammarus roeselii
GAGTAACGACACAACCATCAACGACAACACCACCCGAGTAACGACACAACCATCAACAAAAATACAGCGCGAGTAACGACATAACCACCAACGACAACACCATCCGAGTAACGACACAACCATCAATGACAACACCGTCAGAGTTACGACACAACCATCAGCGACAACACCGCCAGAGTAACGACATATCCATCGACGACAACACCGTCCGAGTAACGACACAACCATCAACGACAACACCGCCAGAGTAACGACACAACCATCAACGACAACACCACCCGAGTAACGACACAACCATCAACAAAAATACAGCGCGAGTAACGACATAACCACCAACGACAACACCATCCGAGTAACGACACAACCATCAATGACAACACCGTCAGAGTTACGACACAACCATCAGCGACAACACCGCCAGAGTAACGACATATCCATCGACGACAACACCGTCCGAGTAACGACACAACCATCAACGACAACACCGCCAGAGTAACGACACAACCATCAACGACAACACCACCCGAGTAACGGCACAACCATCAACGAAAACACAGCGCGAGTAACGACATAACCACCAACGACAACACCATCCGAGTAACGACACAACCATCAATGACAACACCGCCCGAGTTACGACACAACCATCAGCGACAACACCGCCAGAGAAACGACGCAACCATCAACGACAACACCGCCTGAGTAACGACACAACCATCAACGACAACACTGCCCAAGTAACGACATAACTATCAACATTACCGCCCGAGTAACGACACAACCATCAACGAAAACAACGCCCGAGTAACGACACAACCATCAACGAAAACAACGCACGAGTAACGACACAACCATCAACGACAACACCACCCGAGTAAAGACACAACCATCAAGGAAAACACCGCGCGAGTAACGACATAACTATAAACGAAAACAACGCCCGAGTAACGACACAACCATCAACGAAAACAACGCACGAGTAACGACACAACTATCAACGATAACCCCCTCACCATCAGCAGATTCTCCATCTGCCGGTACATCCTGTCCACCGCGCTGCACCCTCTAACTCTATACTCTCCTCCGACGCAGACTACCACATCGTTTCTGAGAGTAGCGCGCTCTACCCCACCAAATACTCTCACACAATGGACGACAGAGCCTCATCACCTTCAACGAGGACACCCCACCCAGGAAACGCAGATACAGCAACTCATGTTCCCGCGATGGCACTTAATCTCATCTCACCTTGCACTTCGTACCTCCTGGATCAAGTGCACCACCCTGAACATTGGTTTACCTCCAAATCGCGATCTCATTCACTAACCCTTCAGCATCTACTCTCTAGACTCAGACACCGTCCACGAATAACAGCAAACTGGGAACCCTTCACCAAAAGAGATGGAAGATTTATTCCACAGTTCCCTCACCCCACTTCCGCCAGCAACATGAAAAGCAGTTCCGTAATATAATTATCACCAAAATCTCGTCCCTCACTCATCTCCCCAAATCCAGCAATTCCGAGAGCAACAAGATGCAGCCAGAGCCCACGATCCCTCTGGTCATTCGATCTTCATTTCAGACCAACAAGCATTGAGCCTCGTCTCCTTCAACACACGGAAAACACAAACAAAAAAATATATATAGCTGCAGCACACTGCAACCCAAACAGGTTTGGTGCTTCGTCCAATCTCTTTCAGGGAAGAAAGAAACTCACCCCACAAAATTGATCAACCCATATAATTCCACAACAAACCCCTCACAAGCCCTCATTATTTAGCTGGGGAATTCACCTCTCCTTCCCCACATGCTCTCAATCCAGGCACTAGCAAACTCATCCGCAACAATTAATCTGCCCACCTCCTGAATCATAACCATGACATTTTCTCTCCTGCACACGTCTCTGAAGCTGGCAAAACTGCCTCAAACTCCACTGCACCTGGTCCGGACGATTCAACAGTCCTCCACCTCGGCCCAAGTGGAAACCATTTTTAACCTTTCTCTCGATCACTCCAGTCATCTCGAACACATCCGTCGTTAAAAACCAGGCAAACCCCTCAAACTTGGCACATCAAACGGCCCATCTC
Organism: Gammarus roeselii; assembly: GCA_016164225.1. Classification (NCBI taxonomy): domain Eukaryota; kingdom Metazoa; phylum Arthropoda; class Malacostraca; order Amphipoda; family Gammaridae; genus Gammarus; species Gammarus roeselii. Next base: position 2,088 of record SDVV010016414.1, read on the forward strand.
CCTCGCAGCCTCGTTATCAAATCTCTACAAGGCCTTCTTCTACTCCTCCTCTATGAAGCTGTTTACCTCTCAGAATCCAAGTACGATTTTTACCGATTCCGCTCTACATCTAAAGCTCCTCTTTCTTTGGTCAAAACGGCTTCAACAAACGCTAATATCCAAACAGGACAATAGACACAGTTCAAGACATCTCCAGAGCATTCGACACAGAGGATCGTACTCCTCCTTCACATGATCACAAACAACACCCTACACACGCATTCCGCTTGTTTTCCACGTCCATACGTGACCGCTCATCCACATGCTCCTTCAGAGACCACTTCTCCTGCATTGACATATACCATTACGCGTCCCGCAGGACTGTAATTTCCCCTTTTTATTTTATTTTGTCGATTGCCCTCATTCAGTTTCCTTTGCCTCTCTGTTTCCTCATATGCAGCACTTTACGATTGTAGCATTTCCACCTGGACGACATCCGCACCTGGACAGAGCATAAGCCACTTGCTATCACTACAAACAAGTTCCTCTCCACACTCACTTCTGACATACACCAACCCAGCCTACTTCCGGACCTACTCGTTGAAAATTACCTCGTCCCACTCAACTGCACTCCAAAAACCTTAAGGGTAACGTAGGACGCTCACTTCACCTTATTTTCTGAAACCTCCGAAATAACCCTCACAGCAACAAGCAGAATAAGCGCACTGAAGAGACCAGCAGGGATGAGCAAAGGCCTCCACAAGGAGGCCCAGCTCGTCACTTACCGCGCTCACGTCCTTCCCGTGTTCACTGCTGCCGCTCCAATCTGATTCCTTTAGATCTACACTACTCTCCACAAACCATACAGGACAGAGCATTTTCGTCACCGGCTGCAACAGAGTGGCCACGATAGACCACCTCCACGCCTATGAACAAACCCGTACGATCAGACGTATCATTTCTTTTGCAGTTCCTGGTTAGTGCCCTTCACCCCCACCATCCATATCTCCGTTTACTCAGCCTTAGCCGGCTCCCGTGACATCTGGCTAGTATCGCCCGTCCCCACCATCCTCATTTCCCTTGTCATCCCAACCTTGACCGGTTCCCGTGACATGATACCCACCCTTCCAACACTCGTTTGCCACCTGTCTCCGTTCCTCAGTGATGGGTTATCATTTCGAAAGGAACTGATTTATAATCAAATCGCTTCATACTACTTCAATAACAAATGCCATAGCTAACCAGTGTCTGTACAAATACCTTTCACGCCACCCCCTCCAGTCCATTCCGCCCAGATCCTTCTCTCTCGTCTTCTTCGCTCCACTGTCAATTTTGTTCTGGCCACTGGGACCTCCTCCGATCATACCGGTACCGTGATGGCAGGCCTCAGGATCCGCTTGGTCTAGACTGCCAATAGACCAAAGTGGCCTGAAGATACCAAAGATCACGCAATGTGGTATTATGATTGAGCAGGACAGGTGCAATGGCTGGGTACAACGCCATGACGTGCAGGACCGTATTGGGCGCTTCCTAGCACAAATTGGATGAGGCGTTCCCAGTCGATGTTGATACGACTAGGGGCCGTATGGTGCCCGCACCTTAGCCTCGTAAGATGAATCCTGTTAACTCCAATGGTTCCACGCCCACCTCCGGGGAGTGACTGTAGAACAGTGTTGTCTCTACGGCCGCCAATGCAAGAACTGTGAGTAGATTAAATTAGAGTGGCGAAGCTTTCTAGCGCGCTGGAGCCATCGTCCTTCTGGCGCCGAATGTCAAACAGGCAAACAGTGCTGCATCAAATTAGTCTTTGTTCATCTTCTTTAAATGTTTGAGTTAGGTTTACTACGCGGCGAACGTCCAAGTACGGGTGCCACAGGAGGTACAGGAACTCCTAAGGTACTGAGGCCATATGATCCCAGCACTCCCTGGGTGGCAGTAAAGAGGATTAACACACTACATACCCTGCTTCAGAGCCCCAAAGGATTCGTAGTAGTCCAAAAGGTGTCGGGCTACGAGCTTCAACACCTGCTGAGGGGGAAGATGAAGAAGAGACTGAAAACGTGGATCCCATGCATGAGATGCATGAGATCTACACTAGATGTAGGGGATTCAACGCATGAAAATAGCAACAATGGAAAGAAAAGGAAGAGTCGTAGAAAAAGGTTGCATGAAAGGAGTGCAACTGGCTGTTATTTGCCACCCGAAAAGAGACTAGTTAAATCCGGTAAGTGTGTGTTTGAGTGTGCATATGTGTGAGCAACGACGATTAGGAAAGTTGTTAAGGAGTGAGGCAAGTTGAAGGAAATTTGAACTAAATATAAGATGCGAATGAGGTAAATAAAAGTTAAGCAAATCAGGATGGGGAGAAAAGGAGACAGAGAAGGGTGAAAACGAGGAGAGTCTGAAGGGAAATAAGTGTGTTAATCCACCCGGTTGTGCCGTGACTCCGTGCAGCCCGTGAACCTTATAAATGCCTAGTGGGGAAGAACTATGAGTATCAATTTATGCATAGATGCATTGTCTGTAAGAAGAGGAATGGTGGTAAGAGAATCGGAGTGTGCTGCTGGTGTGTTATGCATATTTCGGTGGGTTTGGCGTGGGTTCAGTAGGTGGTGGCAGGGATGGGCAGGGTCCCAAATCTCGTTTGTCAATTGTGTTCGCCTCTGATGTCGAAATAATGTTCTAGAGTAGGGACCTTTGTTTCCTCATGCAGATGGGGAATAAGTACGGTCTATGCGTGAGGCCATGATCTGTATTCTTTGTAGGTTTTGATTTGATTTGGGCCTCATTATTCTTTGTAGGGAGTTAATGTGTGTGGGAGCAAGGTCAGTGAACCAGGTAGTGTTTGTGTTTCAGTGAACCAGGAGTGTTTGTGATTTGGCCTAGTACTGATACAAGGCCAAATCTCCCAATAAGAAGGCGGCCGACGGCAAGACACACCTCTCATGCGCTCTCACGCAAACTATACAGAAAATTTATAGAAATATTGAATTTTGAACATCATACAAAATTTTGTCATATTCTCAATGGGAGAGGACCTTCTCCAGGGCACAAATCTAGACTCAGAACGTTTCACCGCAGATGACCTTTGCGCAAGCTTATGTACCAGTACCAATTGAGGCGTTCATTTCCAGACCAGCCTTGCATTTGCAGTGCAAGTTCCTCGACATGGGGGAATACGAGTTTAGGATGAGAAAAAAACTGGGTACTTATTCGGAAAATATAATTTCAATAGAATTTTCTCACTATACAATACTCCTACTTATCCTGCTAAACTATTAATATAATTATCTTTCCTTCCGCCCCTAAATGATTATTCAGTCAGCCCTCAACTTTAGGAGGACTTACGTACAGATCATAGAGGTAAATCGGCAATGACACATGGAATGGTTAGGTAGATTTGAATTATGGCGGAAAGTGTTAAGATTCAAAACCCATGGGAATACCAACTTATCTTAGCTTATAAAAGGTATAGCCAATTCTGGGTCAAGTTAATAGATTCTAACCAATCAACAATGACTGGGGAAACAAATTAATTGATTCTAGCCAATTAACAATGGGAACAATGCACAGTGGAAAGGAATTTTCCGAAATTTAAGGTTTTGTAGTAATGCCAATCATCATTTAATGCGATGGGGCCTAGTATTGCATGCGTCGAATGCTGGTCCTCAGAACAACATACTCCTGACTAAGAAGCATCGTAGATACATTATAACAGTTAAGTGAAGCTGTCTACGGTAGTGGAGTAAGTGGAGAAATGGACTAACATTCGTATGATATTAAAGGTTAAGTTGAAGAGTACACGGAGGCAATAGCATAGGTGAAGTATAGAATAATTGCATATAGAGCGGTCATGCACCAGCTGTCGAGCACACACGGATATGAATACAATTCGGCCTCCCAACAGGATAACGGGGCAACGATATTCAATTTAAAATTTTACAGTTCTAAAGATTCCTAAAATGCATTTGATGAAATAATAACTAGTGACTAGGCTTAATTATATTCAATAAAAGATTAAAAGTAAAGGAACTTACACAGATTTACTGCTTCCTGGCGTTCACAGATAAAAGTAAAAATAATGTAAAAAAACACCATACCACTAACACGCAAGGGTTCATCACCAAGAATACAATGGCCTGAAACAATACTACACCGAGTGGATCACTGGCGACCTTACAGGCAAATTCACTCTGGAGGCAGTTGGTGCCAGCATTGACGACGAAATGGCAACTGGCATTCACCAACTGTCTTCCGTGTGAATGGGCTCTAAGAGCGCCAAGAGAGTCATCTACGATTCAGGAAAGTGTACAACTGTAGAGAGCCGTGGTAGCGCCATAGTAGAGCTTGGAAACTTTCACCATCGAGGAACGCACAAACTGTATTCCGTCAAATAGAATCGAGCGATTTTCGTCAGTAGTGACATTCAACTCGTCCCAACGCCGGCTGAGATACCTCAGTTGGTTGAACCGATCCCTCACTAGATTAGATTGATTATGGCAAAATTTAGGGTATTAGCGCGCAGAATCCGAGTCACAATCAATGAAAACTTTCTGACTCATCCTATCCCCGTAGAAAAGATAAGAGATCTAGAATACTAAGGCAACGAAATAGAGTCCTTACGTATGCAGACCTTCTCAGACCATCCCATTTTAGATTAGAGAGAAAAATGTGGGCACAGGATGAGAGTCCCGCCTATGTAAACTTCACCAGGCTAAAATCTTACCCTAGATTAGTGAAAAATCTAGGATATTTGCACCAGAATGGAACCGGTGACGTTATTCTGCCCTAAAACTAACTGTTCAGTTAACAAATGAGTCGGAGACAATCCCAGAGGGAAAATTCCTTCATCTACTCATGGATGAAGCGGTCTCGGCATTGCGGTCGGGATCAAACATCTGTCTCAGACCCTCGCAGCCTGCACGATTGTAACTTTAGTTATCTCAAAAAGCCGTCAATAGACGACAAATGATGTGGCGCATTGCCAGATACCAACTATTCACGATCGAGTAAAAGCCCTTGCAGTCCTCACAAAGATCAAACAAGCGACAGATAACAGACCTCGCAAACTGTAGGTAATTTTTTTTGTTGGTTTCTTCAAGAGAAATATTGAATTTCTTTAAATGCGATGTGGCCATTACCTTTATGGATGTGAAAAATGTAGAGGTTCACGCTTTTATTAAACCGTTTGCCGAACAGAAGTCTAGCCAGACTACCTACTTCAGTAACTAATGAAAATATAAAAAACATTGACATTAAGTTAAAAGTAATACATTATGTTCACGCGTGAACTGAACGAAGACAAGCAAGGACGAGCAATAACGTTGGAATACTACGTCAGAGGAAGAAGCGTTCATTGCCGTCTCGGACTAAATTATTATAGTTGTAGAGACTGACGCGTTTGCTTTAAATCATAGGGTAACTACTCAGTTAGGCGAGCAAATAACAAACAATCGAAGGCCTTCATTGATACGAGCGAAAGACGATGCTACGGTTCAGCCAAGGTTCACAGATGCACTGAAGTCGGCGCCAGTACACTGAACTAAGGTACTATTGCGACATAAAATTCTTTAACCTCAAGTAAGCAGAAATTACCAAGAACAGTTTCCGGATTTAGATTTCAATTACCAAAAAGTTTGATAAGCTGACTTTATTGAGTAGCTGGCCAAGTTGTAATATAAAAAGAAATTAAAATCGCCGAACGGTTGAAATTAAAACTGACAACCGGTGTTTTTCAATCGAGCAATTCAACTTGCCAGGATTTGTGTGCGGTTACCTCAGAATTAAGCTTTGGAAACAAACAAAAAAGGAGTTCATATCAAATTTCTATTCAATTTACGAACGTTGGGAAAAATTAGACCAAACAATAGCGTCGCCTGGCATCACATTACTTGTAAAGAAGAATTGCAAAATCTGATAATGGCATCTATCGATGATAATTAGAGCTAAAGTTTGAGTGCCACAATAAACTTTCCCAGGGGGCGTCGGATTGTTCACGCGGGCTCTTGGCCGGACATACTGAAGCCTCGTCATTTGAAGAATCATTTCCGTACAACCGGCATCGAAAGGAAGCAACAGACAAATAGTTTGAGTTCTAAGCATGAGATTGAAAATCAAAAAGTTCACGTGGAGCTCTGCGTATGTTTCTGTTTTTCAATTCAAGCCATAAAGCGTTGAAATCCGTCCATTTTATCGGCGAAGCCCTGGCATTTGAGAACAATTTTCCAGAAAAGGTGTGAAGAGCAAAACTAGAAAAATTGCAAAGTTCGGAGCGCGATTTCAGAAAAACGAAAACTTCTTACAGAAAACGTCGTTGGGGTGTACTGCGTATGGTTTTGTTTCTTCAATTTAGGTAATGGAGCACCGAAATGCATCAATTCATGATGAAACCTTTGCATTTTGAAATGCGGCTCTCGTGGAGCGTGACGTGCATGACCCGAAACATGGTTGTAGATACCGAAAGGCGTAACGAAAGACAAAAATTCTATGGTTCAGTTTCGAAAAAAATAAGAACGCCGAGCTACTCTGCGTATGGTGCTGTTCTTGAATTTGAGCCATGAATTGTCGAAACGCGTGCATTATTTTGACCAAGCCTCCAGCGTTGCAACGGACGAATAGCCCAACGCTTTTATGGAGTAAGGGTCTAAAACCTTTCGAATTGTGTATGACGCATATGATGTTGACGAGACACAACGGTACTGTAAACCCATGCCCCTTCCCCCGCTGGGCTGGGGGACGATGATCGTCCACGAATTAGGTGAATCAATGTCTCCCCGCGGGGGCTGGAGGGGCAATGATCATTCAAGATCAACCTTCTTGAGAGCAGTCACAAACGTACTGACCATCAACCCTTTCAAGATGAAGCGGAAGCGCACACAAGCAGCCATCCGACTTAATACCGACAGTGTATCTCAACGGATCAACAGGACGACCGAACATTCATTAAAATACTGTTGGTAACCAATAGCAGAAGACACGAACTACGCTTCTCACCTATTACGTCAGCAAAGAGGTGTTCGAAGCAGCGTTAGGGAACGAGAGGCCTCTCTAAATGACAGCTGAAGCGTTACTGGGACAGTGCAGTAACATCGGTTGTATAACAAAAAAATACAACAACCTTTTCTGAATTCCACATCTGCCGCCATTTCACATTCCGTTCAACAACTTCACAAATTTGAAATATATCTATATACAACCTATCTGTTCTAGTGTCCTTAAAATATAAGAACATTATTTGATCGTGTTTACTATCGTAATCACACGTATTATTGGTGTGGGAAATTATTAGCCTCCACATACGTTTGATTATTTCTCTTCGTCGGGACAAGTATGCGAGTCTTCCAGATTAGCCGGCTGCCTTGGCAGAGAAGAGCAATGCTTGCAGTTTTCCTTAAAACACTCGCAAGAACTCTTTGGCTTAGCACCTTCTTTATCACTTGGTGGACAAGATGCTGCATCAACAACTGCTGCCTCCTCATTCCCTTCTTTCTTCTCCTCTTCCTCCTCTTCTTCTAAGATCATTTCATGACCTGACGTTGCATGGCCAAACACCCTCCGTGAACGCTTGTGGTGTAGTCGTCAGCAGGAGGACAGCCCATCCTCAGAGTCTTCGCTAGTGTAGTCGGTGCTGCTGCTTCCCACGCTGCTACTCTCGGACGTGGCTCGATGGTGGTTGTGCTGGTGTTGAGCAGCAATGCCATTGGGTACGATGGCGCGAGCTTCACTGCCGCAAGTCGATGTGCCGGCGCTGTGCATTGACGAGTCTCCTGCCTCACTGCTTGCGACACTGTAGAGCGCTGTAGTGTTCGCATCTGTCGTGTTGTCGTCCACGGCAGCGTGTGGTGTCGTGGTGGTGGTGGGGGTGGACACGAGAGGCCCGCTGAGAGTGCTGTTGCCGGAGTAGGCCATGGGGGTGGGAGGAGAGAACGAGGGCCAGAAGTTGTAGAGGTGGTTGAGAGGGACGTGGAGCATCTCTGTTATATCCGGAAGGTCTGGGACTGTGTCGGAGGTGATGATGCCGTGGCGAATCAAGAAGTCGATCAGAATCGGGGTGGAGGTCAGCTTGAAGTTTGGGTTCAACAAGTAGTCCATGATTTCCTAAAAAAATGAGAGAAAACACATTTTAAGCTGCACAGAAGAGCTGTTAATTCAAAATAGTGTACCTAGGCATACTTTTCATTCAGCTAGCCATAACGATAGTAATTGTGTATCCTCACATACAAGAGTAAAAAATAAGAATTGATTTGTTTCAAACCGTTCTGTTGACACTACAAACTGATGCTTCGTCATGGATTGTAGCAATCCTTCTAGAAGTAGCTATATCAAGGAACTAGGTTGTTAGTGCACACACACCCATCTATCAATCTCCCAATATATTATTCTTCCAACTGATGGCTGCAATGATATGTTGGTTGCAATAAATTACGCTGATTTGGCTGAATGATTTAGACCCCACACAGACCTGCAGAGGTCAATACAAGGTTGTTGTGTGGATCAATTGAGCTAAAGAATTCCATACCGCTTATGTATAAAAGATTTAATTGTTCATTATTATTCACTAGGCCTCTGAAGCACTTACTGTGATGCTGATGAGGGCAAATCCTTCAACCTCGCCGTCGCAGATGGTGGGTTCGAAACTTCGAGGCAACTCGATCTCGTACACGTATTCCGTGTTAGCGTGGATGCCGCGCTCCGTCTCCGTGAAGAATCTGGTGAACAAGGGGAAAGAGTTACTCTCAGATCAAACAACCTTGGCACTTTAACTCTCAGATCAAAAAACCTTGGCACTTCAATCTACTCTCAGAGGATGCAGAGAAAGTGTTCGGGATCAGTTATATGGTAACGAGTGAGAACTTGTAACGAAGTGCTATTCCAAATATCTAGACATGCTTCTTCAACTAGACATAGTCAGTTAATTGTCAAAAATAATTATCTGACGTTTAAGCTATAAAACGTTGGCATCGTCAAATTGTGCTGACCTGAAATACGGCAAAGTTCAAAAAGCCATAGCGAAAGTTAGCAAAAACATGAGCAGGTTCAGAGGTAGATTTGAAAAATATGCAACAAATTTGGAAAAAGGCAGAAGTAGACCTATGCGTTTAATCCTGTTCTTTAATTAGAGACAACAAGCGTCAAAATCGATGTATTATTAACGAGCCATTAGCATTGTGAAAAAAGTCTCGAATACAAGGCGTCGTGAGCAAGGCCTGCATAACGGCTTAACTCGGAACAAGCCTTTGGTATGTAACATAACAAATTTAGGAAATGCACAGTGGACCGCTACGTACGATTATGTTCTTCAATTTAGTCCATGAAACGTATCAATCCGTCTATTGTGGTCGAAGTCTAGGCATTTTTAAATGCAGATTCATCTTGAATCGTGAAGAGCCGCAGCGCAAATGAATGTATTTTTTAAACGATGACATGTAGCTGAGCGTATGGTGCTGTTCTTTAATTTTGGCTATAAAAACGCTAACATGTAGCTCAGCGTACGGTACTGTTCTTTATTGGCGCTTTAACAACGCTGGCATGTTGCTCAGCGTATGGTGCAATTCTTTATTGACGCTATAAAAAAGCTGACATGTAGCTCAGCGTATGGTACTGTTCTTTATTGCCGTTATAAAAACGCTGACATGTAGCTTCATGAAAAAATTATATGAAGCTTTGTTCGTAAAGTTTAACTTAATTCGATGCCACGAAAATTTTAAACAAATGAAGTATTGTTGAAGCTGCAGAAACTAATTAAGAAGAAGCTGACGTGGCGCTCAGCGTATGGTGTGCTCCTTTCATCTGAGCCATAAACGTGATAATCCAGGGTGCATTCGAAGTTTGAAAAAAAAATCTGCGTTGCATTATAATACGTCACAAGGGCTTTCAAATGTTGGATTGCATGTCATGAAAACTTCGTAACTGTAGGAATTTCGAGTTTTGTTTGCGCCCTTCAACGAATGCTTTCAAATCGAACGCTGCGAAGCGCTCGGACTACCAACCACCCCACATATTTTGCAGGCCCAGTGCTACCGAAACTACCCCACATACTTAGCAGGTCCAGTGCTGCCGAAACCACCCCACACACTTTGCAGGCACAGTGCTGCCAAAACCACCCCACATACTTTGCAGGCACAGGGCTTCCTAACCCACCCCACATACTTTGCAGGTCCAGTGCTACCGACTAAAAATGCGTCTGGAGAAGGACCACGATCCATGTAATCAAGTGGCTAAGATTATTTCATCACTCCTCAATACCATGTGGACGAATATGTGAGGCATGACGATGAAATTAGTCGAGAATAACAGCGAACACCATGAACATCCTTTCGTGATGCATGAGAAGACACAGCCTATCAAATAAACGACCTTGTCCTCGAAATAAGAAGACTCTCTATGAAAGGAAAGGACCCTCCCTACTTGGATAGCCCCCCAGCCTAACCTAGTAGCTCTTACCCTCACGAAATTGAAAGGCCTCTTCACCCTAGCCCAAAATAACGACATCAATGACCGTCACGAAATTAAGAATTTGGCTCACTTAGGTAGCACCCTGGCCCAAACTAAGGCAAAGCAGAACCATTCGGTTTGGAGTACTCACGATACTGTGCCGACAGCCTGTGCGCGCTCCACGAGCTGTGCCGGAATGGATGCCTCCTCTTCAGCTTCTTTGAAGAGCACCTGCGTTAAAGGGATATAGGGTGAGAAACCGCTTGCCGACGTGGAGCATACAACACGAAGGGGTATTCGGTGGGAACACGGACGATAAGGCCGTAAAACCACATCATTGAGGGAATCAGGCTGCAAAATAAAACTGGGGATCGGGATATGCGAACATAGTGGCTTACAAGAGTGCGTGACGTCGGCATGGCACGACATAACAATGAACCCACGGTTTAGTTCACACCATTTCTAACCACACTAGTACATAATTTTGGTGTAATATGGATTAATCTGTCAAATTTGAATGTTGATGGGCATTCAAAGCTTTGAAAATTGTGAAATAAAAGATTTAAACAATTCCTATTGGTCGTCCACAATTTACAAGGTTAACAACTTCCAAGGGCTCCAGACCAGCTCTTTTTGTTTCTTACTTTTGAGGGTTTCATACTGAAAGCCCAAGACAAGCTCCTTCCCACAACCTCCCGGTCCCTTACTTCCGATGGTATGAGATCACCCCATCCCACCGACCCCCAAGTTCCTCACCTCTGAAGGCTTGAGGCCGGCAGTGAGACCGCCCCCCACCATCGTGTCCATCATGCCCGGGTAGGTGGGCTTTGTCTCGGATCGTTTCTGCAGCCACACGGCCTCCACCTTGCCCGCGGAGCTGCGGACGAAGCCTGTGATGTGCACGCCGAACGCCCGGATACCAAGCAGGGCTGCAAACAAAGGAAACTGGTGAGCAGCGGGAAAGACTGACGAGCAGTTGTCAAGACTGACGAGCAGTTGTCAAGACTGACGAGCAGTTGTCAAGACTGACGAGCAGTTGTCAAGACTGACGAGCAGTTGTCAAGACTGACGAGCAGTTGTCAAGACTGACGAGCAGTTGTCAAGACTGACGAGCAGTTGTCAAGAATGACGAGCAGTTGTCGAGACTGATGAGCAGTCGTCGAGACTGATGAGCAGTCGTCGAGACTGATGAGCAGTCGTCGAGACTGATGAGCAGTCGTCGAGACTGATGAGCAGTCGTCGAGACTGATGAGCCGTTGTCAAGTCTGATGAGCCGTTGTCAAGTCTGATGAGCCGTTGTCAAGTCTGATGAGCAGTTGTCAAGTCTGATGAGCAGTTGTCAAACATGCTGAGCAGTTGTCATGTTATGAGTGGCCTCATCTGGCACATGTTTATATACAAAAAGACTTGTAACGAACACTATTTTATTGAGGGGTGCGTAGAGTGTGACCCTTGAAGCGGCGCAGGACTTAGGCCTGTTTAACTTTTAGCTCAAATTTCATGGATGTCCCTTGCCTGGCATATATTAATCCCCCTCCGATGTTTATTTTTACTGAAGCAGGTGGCCTTTTCTCGGATTGTATAACGTAACAGACATTGACGAAGTATGGGCCATTCACAGGGGCCATGTGCGTGTTATCGATACGAAAGGGGAAACTAGTACTTATTACAGTGTGTAACGCTTTATTGTTTTAAGAGGGGAGGAGCCACAAAATCCGTTAAAAGACTCAATTGTATATCTGCCAATGGGGGTCT
>SDVV010016415.1:0-14255 GCA_016164225.1 Gammarus roeselii
GTGTGTTAATTTGAAGGATTCGGTAGTAAAATGAAGGCTTAATAGCTTTTCGATTGATGTTGAGCGAGGTCAGCAGGTTGTCCACGCGCAGGGAAAATGGTGGGCATATATTCTTCTTAGCCGCAAAAAGGCGCTTATCAGATATGTTAGTGATGTAGCTGATTGCTGGGTTCTTGATAAGGCTTCTCGTCTTAAAATAGTATCGAGAGAGGGTCGAGAGTGGTTTTGGCTGCTGAACCGTAGACAACGACTCCGTAGTCCATGCGCGATCGTATTATTGCTCTGAACGTCATTCGGTGTGCATGTCGGCACCGAACTTCAGGGATGTTACCGATTGGATAAGTCCCGTCGACCTTTTGCATCGTGTCGCCAGGGCTGCAATGTGGGGTAGCCACGTGAGTTTAGGGTCCCACACAAGACCCAGAAATTTTATAGTTTCTTCGTATACTAAAGGGGTGTTGTGCAGCGTTAGGGCTGGATTCAGATGTAAACCACAAGGGTCAAGTGCATGCTTTTAGTTTTAGAGGGCGAGAATCGGAATCCGTTTAGGGAAGCCTAGTTCCCGACTAGGTTTAGGCACTTCTGGAGTTCATGTTGAATTGTTATGAGGCTGAGGTGTCGGTAGCTTATTTGTAGGTCGTCCACGTATAGTGAAGAGAGCAAGAGCAGTCTTCCGTCTCGGGGAAGAATGTCGGCTAACTGATCGATTTAGATGAAAAAACGAGTGACACTGAGGACGCTTCCCTGGGGGGACGCTCATTTCTTGCGGTAATATGAAGGTGACTGCGTGTTGCCAACCTTGACCCTAAAAGTGCAGTTTTGTATAAATTGGTCGATGAAACGTGGTAGGCGACCCCTCAAACCTTTACGGTGGAGATCCTTAATGATCCCATATTCCCACGTAGTGTCGTATGCATTTCCAATGTCAAAAAATATGGGAACCTCTTGTTCTCTTCGGGTGAAGGCCTGTCTAATGTCTGATTTTAGTCGTACGAGGTGGTCCGTAGTTGAGTGGTGCTTACGGCCACTACATTGGATGTTGTTAAGGCCTGCATGCATTTCAAGGTAGTCAACTAGGCATGAGTTTATCATTCTTTCCGGATTGATTCCCGCCATTGATTGGGAATTAATGAATTTGAATACAACGTATTGAACACCTTTAGTAGGTGCTGGAGAGCGTTGTCAGGAAGGTGTTTGATCATGTTGATGTGCACTCGGTCCTGCCCGGGTGAGTTTCACGAGTGTGGTCGATAGCATATCGTAGTTCATGGAGGAAGAAAGGTTTGTTGTAGAATTCTTCATTTGCGGAAGTGAAGTCGATATGCTCACTTTCTCTTAGGATCTTTTCCCGTTGGAAAAAAGCCGTTTAAATAGTTGATTGTGATATTAGGCTGAAAGTCCGAGCTAGTTTGTCCGCGATGTCCGCGACAGTGCACGGATAGGTCGCTCGGGGCAACCTTGGATACGTCAGATTTTTTCACACACTTGGGAAAGAGAAGTGTTTCGATTGACTGTGTTAACTAATTGGGTCAATCTTTCTCGCTTCTTCTCCACGCTAAGTTTGCGGAACACGGCAGTTTCCCTTTTCCAGGCTACTCGGTTTCTAGGGGAACGTGCGCGGCGGAAGGCCTCGTACATCCTCACGCTGGTCCATTCTTCTTGTACCACCGGGCATCAACAAGGTTTCGGGAAAAAGGCTGAGGGTAAATATTGGGGAATGCATGGGGCAGCTGCACTTAGGAATTTCTCGTATAGATGTATGACAAGGTCGCGCCCTGAAATGTCTTCGGGAAGGCCCTCCACATCGTTCCATGCGACACGTGTCGAGTATTCCTCCCAGCTGGCTTTCCGCTAGGTGAATCGAAGTTCCTGTGCGTCGGGATAGTTTGGTCGGTTAGTAAGGAGCGATATGATCACTGGGTTGTGATCACTGTCATGTGTTGAAGGCAGGACTCCCCAAACGAGTCGGGGAGCTAAAGTGGGGGAACAGATTGATAAATCGATGGCGGTTTCACTTTCGAGGGTGATCCGTGTGGGTCGGCCGTAGTTGAGGAGGACCAGGTTGTTGTGTCGATGGTGTTGGCCATTATCACTCCCCTGGGGCCTGTTTTCACGCATCCCCACACTTCGTGGTAGCTGTTGAAGTCTCCAAGGAGAAGTACGGGATGATGCGGTTAGTTAAGCAGATCGGTCTTTATTGCCTCCGTGTGGTCGTGGTTTCGCGACGAGTTGATAGATACCACTGTAATTGGTCTTGAGATACATATCTTCACTGCGATAGCTTGGAGGCCTTGTGAGACCACACCAAGGTTTTCACTGACGCAGAGAATTCCCTATTTACAAGCGCATTTTTAGTTCTCCCTTACAGAAAAGTTAGGGTTCATCGATGTACATGTACTCGGATACCAATGTGACGTAGGTTCGATAGCTGTAAACAGTAACCTGTAAATTACTTGGTCAAAGGTCTTGGCAAAGCCAAGTCGTGCTCTGCTTACTTCTGAAACCATGTTGGTTGTTGCTGAACCATTAATAACTATCAAGAAAAAGTAATATTCGTCGTTTCATTACTTTTTCGAATATTTTGACGAGAGAGGTCAAAGAAATTGATCTGTAGTGATGGACGTGTGAGGCTGCCCCTTTTTGCTTGTGGGAAGATGCCAGCAAAGTATCGCTACTTTTTTACCGCTATCGTCACCACCGAAGAAACACAGATACCGATACTTCGGCACTAAGCTACAGCCAAGAGCTACCAAAAAATGGCATGAATAAACTTTTCACTGGTTAATCTTTAGCAAAGGAACTAATCAAACACTCGTAATAAACTCCTCTCATGGAAGATGCACCAGCACAGTGATTACTTAAGCACAAACCTGAACCGAATTAATATTTTACCGTCGTAGGTATCTCGTAGGTATCCAGCGCCCTTTGGCAGCAAACAATTTGCATGGCCCTCGTAGGTATCCTACGCCCTTCGGCAGCAAACAATGTCGCAATTTAGCCCTTCAAGCATGGAGTGTCTCCACCGGTCTCAAGAGGCCTGTTTTTTGGAGGTCAGCAAATGAGGCACTGTCAGGAAGAGGCAAGGAAAAAACTTTTCTCGCGAACTGATTTTGTGCTTCAGTATTATTCACATCACAACGTAGCTATAGGAAAACGATTGAACTGAAGACTTTCCAATCCCTCCACCAGCTGTGTTTTCTTTAGTAGCGTATGCATAGTTAACTGATCTGCACCTGCCTGTTGAATTCCTAGACGACTACAACACTTTACAACACTTTGTCGTACAAGGGAACAAAATCACGACTATTTGCTCCTAGTTAATATGCCCAAACACCGGCGGTGCATCACATTCGGCAGGTAAGCTCACAGCCCTCTTCTCCCCAGCACGGTCTCGGCTGAAGCACTAGTAATGGTCTGCCTAATAGTTTGTTTACTCGCAGAAAGTAAGCGAAGGCCGTGATAATGAGCTAACAGTGAAATCAACGGGTCTTCTTCGTCACCGGATACTGAAGGTCTGAGCCTGACAGGTGAGTCACCGGCGATGGCATGCACCGTGCGTGAGGCGGCGGAATACGACACGCCCTGGGACTCACACTGGCCTGGCAGACATGCTCGGGACGAAGCCAAACGCTTCACTGAGATGTCGATAATTGCAACAGCAGGAAATGTTCTTTGGATGAAAATCCGAGTATAGTTACATACTCCGACTGACTTGTGGAACAGGCAAAAATGAAATCATCCTTCATTAAACTAAATTGTCTACCACCGCGAAACGGTAACGTCATGCAGATTTTAGTTTGAATTCCACCAGACGTCGGATAGCTCACGCAATATAACTTTTTATATGCATAGTATACTTATTACCTGGCCTTCACGAGTCCTACAATAGGGTAATCGTGTGACTCTTAAAGACCCAGGCCACACCCTTGCCCTTCGCAGCAGGGCTGGTATAAAAACAGTCTTTCACCTCACGAGGGCTTTATTATTATATCGAGCTGAGTTTTTTCTGGCCAGATTACAGTCAAAATTTAGATTTCAGACCAAATAATCTTGATAAGCATTGTATTTAGCCGGTATGGAATGTAATAGAACTAAATTTTTGATGCCGATAAATAAAGTTTGATTGACGGGTAATTATTAATGTTATTAGTTTACTCGTGTTTTTACATTAATTTTGCGGAATAATTGCATTTCGGAGATCGCCTGTCATACCACGGCGTCTTAAATTCATGTTGTTAAAGCAACATACACATTCATCCACACTAGGCCGCGTTGGTGCTGGCGGTAGCGGTGATGCCGAAGTGCGCGGTGCGGCCGGGGTAGGGTTGGGAGCCGTGGTGGTGGTGCTGGGGTGGTCGTGGCTCTGGTGGTAGTGGTCGTGGAGCTCTGACTGGTACCCATGGCATCCCGAGTGGCCGCGGAGGCGGTGCTTCAAACTAGCTAGTCGGTCTTTGCAAATGGATTTCTCCAGTCTGAGGTTGCGCTGTGTCAGTTTGAATTCTCTGATGAATAAGGTCCCTTTTGTTGGTCATATGGTGTAGTGGTGGGATATGCAGTTGATGGGCGTGTGCGAGTCATGGTTGACTTCTTCGGTGTCCTCATCCTTTGTTGATTTGCTAGGGTTTCAGCTGGTGAGGGGGGATGTGGGGAGGGGGAGGTGAAGAAGCATGGAGTCTTTTTATATGTTGTAAACAATTTGAAGTATGTGCCAACTGAGGTGACTTTACCCAATGTTGCTGCCATTTCCCTCCTTGATTATGATGTTTTGGTATCGTACCGCCCTCCCTCCTACTCAACTGAGGAGAATGTCAAACTAATTGAATTCATGATAGAGTTTTGTGTTGGCAGAGAAGTTGTTGTTCTTGGAGACTTCAACTTGCCTCCATTGGATTGGTCTGCAGACGTTTTTGATAATTATATCCCTCCCGTTGATTCCCAGTCTCTTGATTGTTTTGTTCTTCTTGGACTCGCTCAGTGGGTGAGGGAAGGTAATTTTGTTGATTCGGGTAGCATTCTTGATCTGGTGTTGAATACGGAGGAGGATCGGGTGTCTTCTGTGGCGGTTTTGCCTCCTCTTCCGGGGTGCCACCATGCCCTTGTCTTGGCGGAGTATATCTTTCAGAAGAATGATGTTGCAGGGGATCCTGGTTTCAAATCAGTTTTGTGGTCTCGTAGTGATTACAGGAGCATGAGAGAGGTTTTAGAGGGTGTTGACTGGCATTATGAAACACTGTATGGCACTGTGGATGAGAATTATAGTTGGCTTCAGACAATTGTCCATTCACTTGTGGACAAGTTTGTTCCCACTCGAGACTCAGTTTCACGACCAAGCTGGTTGCGGGGCCCTCCTAGGGAACTGATGATCAGTAGATCTAGGGCTTGGGCGCAGTATAAGCTTTTGAGGGGGGAGATTGGTAGGCAGCATGAGGAGGTGTTGGCGTTCTTGCGGAGATATAGTGGGCTTAATACAGAAATTTTTCATGCTACAGCCAGTGTTTGTATGAGCAGAAATTAGCAGACAACTTCTCTGTTACTCCCAAGATGTTTCACTCCTATATCAGAGGAAGAAAGAAGGGCTGTCCTTCTGTTGGTCCTCTGAAGCTTCCATCTGGTGAGGTTGTTGCTGGTCAGAGAGACGTGAATCAGCTGTTTGTAGACTCTTTTTCGTCTGTTTTTTGTGGATGTTGTTCCTGCCGGCCCTTCCCCACATCAGTTCTTTTCCTGGAAAATTTAATGGGATTTGTGTGACTAGACTGTTAGTTTCCCAGGTTATGGGTGGTTTAGACTCATCTTCTGCCCCGGGACCTGATGGCATTCACCTTGTTGTTTTGAAGTCGTGTTCTTGACAGCTGTCATTGCCCTTGTCTCTGTTTTTTGCAAAATCATTGGACCTGGGAGTTTTACCGAACCCTGGAAGGAATCGCGTGTTGTTCCTATATTCAAGTCTGGTTCAAAAAGTAACCCTCTCAATTACCAACCTGTGAGTCTTACTTCTGTTTGCTGTTAAGTGCTGGAACGGGTTATTGTGTCCTAGTTGGTGTCTTTTCTGGAAGATTCTGGCATTTTGTCTGAGGGTCAATTTGGTTTCAGGGTGAAAAGGAGCAATGAAGACCAACTTTTGCTTACATATGGTGAGGTTGCTGATCGGATAGATGAAGGAATGGTTGTTGATGTGGTCTTTCTGGAATTCTCTAAAGCGTTCGATGTGGTCAGTCACTCGATTTTGTTGGACAAACGGAGATGTGTGGGTATTCCGGATGGACTGTTGGATTGGATTCGTAATTTTCTGATAGGGAGGCAAATGCGTGTTTCTGTGGGGGGACTTGTCAGTGACTTCCGAGAGGTGACAAGTGGTGTGCCCCAGGGTTCTGTGCTGGGTCCGCTCTTGTTCCTGCTATATGCCAATTATGTTGCAACAGGTGTGGCTTGAGTGGAAGGCCTTTGCTGACGACTTCAAACTTTATTTGAGTTTCTCCCGCGATGCACAAGCCTATTCGCCTGGGTGTGTCTTCCTTGCAGAAGGATCTGAATTTGGTGCAGTCTGTGTCATTGTCATGGAATCCCTTGTTGAACATTGAGAAGTGTGTCTTTATGCGTTTTTACAGTGGCCGTCTTGAATTAGAGCAGATTGATGATAGAACTGCTCATTATTTGAATGGTGTGGTACTTGAGCTTGTCGATTCCTTCTTGAACTTGGGAGTGCTTGTTGACTCAAGGCTGCGGTTTCATCTCCACAGGAGGAGTGTTGTAAGAATGGCTTCCACTCTGGCAACCAGTCTGCTTCGCTCTACTGTCAATACGAGTTCTGTTGCATGGTCTCTTTGTTTATTACTCATATAAGACCAATCTTGGACTACTGCTATGTGTGTGGAATGTGGGATATTTGGGGGATCTGAGACTGTTGGAGTCTGTGCAGAGGAGGTGGACTAGGGAGATTGATGGGCTGGGTGGAGTGGACTAAGGTGAGCGGCTCAAAGCAATGCAGTTGTTTTCTGTGAGGGGGAGATTGTTGCGTTCTGATCTTGTGAAGTGTTGGAAGATTTTTCTTTGTTCTGTTGATTCAGGTTTGTCTGCTCGGTTTGAGAGAGCTCCGGATGTAGGCACACGTACGCATTCTTTCAAGCTGGTGGTTCCTCGCTGTCAGACGGACTATAAATGCAGATTCTTTTTATTCTCGCTGTGTGCAGATTTGGAACCGGCTGCCCGCTGATGTGGTGCAGGGAGATTCAATTCGCGGCTGGACTCAATTTGATGTGATATTGTGGCTTTGTTTGAGTTGCTGACAGTTGTGTGCAGTGTTGAATGTCTTCGTTGTTTTGTTTTCTTTGGACCTATTGAGCGCATTCCAACCAGCGTCCAGCTGCAGTGCTTGTACCGTGCTGTTCTTTTTGATTGCATGGCGCGCTGAGATGTACTGCCTCCCATGCCTGCGTGCCCTGTTGGCGGGGCTGTTGGGGCTGTGGAGAGCTGCAAAGGTGAGATACAAAGGTGAGAAAGGTGAGAACAAAAAACTCATCACAAATCTCGTGGGGAAACATTGGAGCGAAGCTTATCCGCCCCCCACGGCACTGGGGATCGATCGTATTGGCGGAGATTTTGAGGCCCTTGGGAACTAGCGAGGGTGGCAAATCCAAATGCGATCAGATAGGCTGAACTTGAGCATCTAGGAAAATTTACCATAAACCCACTTTTGGGTGGGTTTTTGTTACCGGCCCAGCTTCGCAGGGTACTTCTCACTGACTTGTCCCGCTGCAAGTCTGATCTGTTCACCTTTAAACACCCCCTAAAACCACACTTCCACGTCCATCGTACCATCCTACTGTTGAAAAAAACATGTAAAACAACACATAATTTGGGATGATTTTATATCAAATTTCCGTTGCTTAAAATCTCAAAAATTATCCGTCGTTCAAGCGGAAATTGTCTTGTTTTTGTATTGACGGATGAATACATTTCCTGTTATGTCAACAGATTTCTAAACATTTTGTTCGATAAAATGTCCGAATATCTACTCGAAGACCATTTTTTTCGGTGACTATGTTACACTGGACAAATTCAATTTGTCTTGTCTAACCATGTTGAACACCGATCATTGTCAGCTATAATAATTCGCTGGTAATGAAATAGGTCAACCGATCTCAAAATGACAGGTTATTCGATCACACAATGACATAGGTTAATCGATCTCAAAATGGCATAAGTTAATCGATCTCATAATGACATAGGGTAATCGATCTCATAATGACATAGGTTAATCGATCTCAAAATGACATAGGCTAATCGATCTCAAAATGACATAGGTTAATCGATCTCATAATGACATAGGTTAATCGATCTCAAAACAGAAAGCAAAAGATGCACTTACAATTTTGAATACATGCCTCCTAATGTGGTACCCTACTATCTTATCTGTTTGTCGAATATTTTAAATGGTGGTAGTTGTGATCACTTCAAGTATGTATATCCCGTTTAAAATAACGTCATGATGAAATGAAATAACGTAAAACGATATTTGGATGTAGATAACATGCAGTTGGTATTAAACTAAAAACTTACCTGCACTAGTTTTCTTTATTGTTATTTTTGCTCAATGAATGTGCGGGACCAAATTTTGACGAATGTTCAGTTTGCTTTGACCGAAACAGAAGAGGAACGATATTGAAAAATGCCTTTATTTGCAATCATGCAAAGGGCCATCGTGGCCGAATAGTTAGCGTATCGGACTGCAATACTGCACCTTACCAGACAAGGCCGTTTAGTGGCGGCAAGATTTTCCCAGACGTCGGTCATACTGACGGATAGTCTACGGTGTACGACAGAATGCGTATAATCATGTCAACATCATCCCCTCTAATGTTTTCTTGCTCCCAAACCATCACCTGTTCACAACCACCCACAGCAAAAATGTCTGTTTCTCAGACATCCTCAACATTCAATGAAATCTCACAACGCTCACTGCATCCGGTCATCAACAATATATAAAAAAACGGTCGCTTACATCTTTTCTCTCTCTACACTCTTCGATAACAATTTGCCTATTATACTCCTTTCACCTTCTTCCTTCTTCATTATGATTTTTTTCGCACAACCTGATTCCACACAAAGCATCCGGCTCCACACTTTGCTCTCCTCGCGCACGATCCTTTCTCATCCCTGCCACCGCCACATTAACCTCATCGTTCCAAAACTCGCAATCTTTCCTCCTACACCCGCCCACACATTTATCGCACAGCTCAATCATTACTGAGCGTCTACCATCTTTCCTTAAGATTCCTACTTCAATGTTGGTAGAACTGCTCAGCTCTGCTCGCCCCGTTCAATTCACTCGTTATCCCTACTTCTTTTATTCTTCTCGCTTTTGTTCCTCATCCACCACTATTCCACTCTCAATCTTCGATCAACAAGCAGATAATGAGCCATTCCTCCACCCTCAAATCCAACAGCTTCCTCATCACTCATCACTACTTCTCTTCTTCTTCTCGCTTGTTCCTCATCCCTCACTGTTCCACTCTCAATCTTCTATGAACCAGCAGATAATCAGCCATTCATCCACTCTCACATCCAACAGCTTCCTCATCACTCATCACTACTTCTTTTATTCTTCTCGCTTGTTCCTCATCCCTCACTGTTCCACTCTCAATCTTCTATGAGCCAGCAGATAATCAGCCATTCATCCACCCTCACATCAAACAGCTTCCTTATCACTCATCACTACTTTTCTTCTTCTTCTCGCTTGTTCCTCATCCCTCACTGTTCCACTCTCAATCTTCTATGAACCAGCAGATGATCAGAGATTCCTCCACCCTCACATCCAACAGCTTCCTTATCACTCATCACTACTTCTCTTCTTCTTCTCGCTTGTTCCTCATCCCTCACTGTTCCACTCTCAATCTTCTATGAACCAGCAGATAATCAGCCATTCCTCCACCCTCACATCCAACAGCTTCCTTATCATTCTCCCCGAAATCGACGCCAACTGCATCAGCGCTGTAGGCGAGGCCTCCACTCCCGCAACCAGTCAGCTCTGCTCTGCAGTTCATAGTTCTGCTTACATGCCGTCTTTTGCTTTATTACTTATATGCAAGACCCATTTTGTGCTGTTGCTCATGGGTGTGGAACGTAGGATATCTGGGTGATTTGAGAATAATGGAGTCGGTAGAGAGGCGTTGGGCAAGGGAGATTAATGAACTGGGTCGGTTGGACTAAAGAGAACAGCTCAGAGCTCTGCCGTTGGTTTCCATCAAGAGGAGGCTGTTACGTTTGGATCCGGGAAGTATTGAAAGTTGTTTCATTGTTTTGAGGATTCATGTTTACCTGCTATGTCTGAGAGAACTCCAAATATCGGCCCACGCGGTTATTCTTTCAAGCTGGTGGCTCCTCGCTGTCCAAAGGACTATAAGCACATATTCTTTAGTTCCCGTGTTCAGGTTTGGCACCAACTACCCTCTCCGATGTGGTGCAATGCGAGTCTATTCGTTGCTCAAAATGTGCCTTAGTTGAGGAGATGGGTGATGTGTTGTACAGGGTTTGCTAGACCCAATAGGTTTCTTTTAGTGTTTTATTAGTCTTTGATGATCTTGTGCAATTACCAACTGTCCCAATGTTGTTTCATGATGACCTTTTGCGCGCATTTGCCGCACTTTTTGCCTTGGTGTCCTTCCTAACTGCTGTCGCGCTGTAGTATCCTGCATCCCACGTCTTTGCCCCGTTGGTAGAGCCGTTGGGGCTGTGAGGGGCAGCAACGAGATGCTCTATCCACCACAGCAGCATAGGTCATCTTTGACTATTAGTAGTTGTGGATACGAGGTTCTTGAACAAGCTATTTCCCACCGCCTGCTAACGCTCCATTCACGAGCCCATCAGGTTTTCTTTACTGTCATTTCTACCAGGAACGTCATACCTCCCTCAAAACCACCACGTCGTATTGACCTCCAAAACCTTAATACTCGCTCAGACTAATCGAAAAAACAAGCAAATCATAGAATTCTTCAATAATTTTTGTTGAAGTTCAAATTCGCTTTTTACAACTTGCAACATCAAAGTGTACAAACCTTAAAAGAAATCCAGTATAAACTTCACAAGGACTTTCCAATTATACATCTCATGTCATGATAAACTCGTAACTTTAGGACGAGTGCCGAATTTCTGTTCGAGTGTAACAGTGGAATCAGGGGTTGAAATGTATTCGAATAATTTGCGACGCTCATCATTCTGATGAAAAACTAACGACACTGTAAAACAATGTCTCCCCGGCAAGCATTCAGACAACCTAACCACTAATTTGTGGAACACAAAGATTATGAAGATCAAGTTCGCAAAAACAACCTGCAGTGAATGAAAAGTCCGCAAGGAATTCTTGAGTATATCACACTCGGGTACGGCGCATTAAATTGAAAGTCGTTGTTCGCTCTGATTCTGCAGGTATGTGCCCAGTCCGTGCTCTCCGAGATTGTTCTAAGGTTCACGGACACACTCGGAATAGCACGAGTCCGAGACTGGTCTAGGGATCACGGACACACTCGGGATATCACGAGTCCGAGACTGGTCCAGGGATCACGGACACACTCGGGATATCACGAGTCCGAGACTGGTCTAGGGATCACGGACACACTCGGGATATTACGAGTCCGAGACTGGTCTAGGGATCACGGACACACTCGGGATATTACGAGTCCGAGACTGGTCTAGGGATCACGGACACACTCGGGATATTACGAGTCCGAGACTGGTCTAGGGATCACGGACACACTCGGGATATTACGAGTCCGAGACTGGTCTAGGGATCACGGACACACTCGAGATATCGCGAGCAACCAGCACGCAGACTAACAGCGAATTAACTGCATACCTCATGTGCTATAAGCTGCGCAGTGTAACTGGATAAAAACACTGAAGGTGCAATAACCAGAAACCGCAGCCGAATTACAGTGAGGAATGTCACCTACGTAACATGTATTGGGAAATGTGGCCCCTTTAAAAGAGCCTCCTTGGCGGTGTCAGCGTCACTGTTGGTCCAGACATGAGTGAGGGAGGAGAGAGGGCAGGTGACTACAGCTTAGAGGAAACGCCGAGAAGAGGGGGAGGGGGAGAGGGAAAAGGGAGGTGGCAGCCTATTGCAGGCAGAGATAATGTACACGAACATGATTTAAGGAATTCTTATGAAAGGTTCATAAAGACGCAAGAATACTTCGATGTCTCATGCAATCATGCTCAGATTAAAGTTTTCATTTTACAAAGGCGATACAACGTTGGCGGCACCTACCAGCAATTTTTTTTTTATGGTGTCATCCTGTTGCATACAATTGTAATGAATGATTGCTTGTATTTTCGTGTATACTGAATTATGACGTTTAGGGTTGTCCCATACGGTCATTGCTGGATGCAGTGTTACGAAAATATGCAGCCCTGACAAGTGTTTTGAGAGGGGATGTCAGTCTGCACCAAGTGTCGATAGCTTTGGCTGAAAAACAATCCTGATGCTTTTCCGGACATTACCGTACATCAAAACGTATTTTTCCACACATTTTGAATACATAAATGTTGAGTCTTAGCGTACATGATTTCGGCGCTTCATACTAAATCAAAACCAATAACTAATCTGATCTCCCTATAAACGCAGCTATCCTTTCTCCACCTTCACCAAATCCATGGCGAAACAAGAGGCATCGTTTCACTTTGATTACTAACAAAAATATATAATAATTATAAAAAAAAAAACTTTTAATGTCAGAAATACATGAACAAAGTTAATTATATGATATCCCACAATAGCCTACACCCCTCTTATTGCCAAATTAATTGCCTAGCCTCTATCGATGGTTCTAGTTCCCTAACAGCACGCGAATTTCCCAGTATATTTGGGTCCTTCCAAAAAATTCCCCGGGATTTCCCGGACTTCTCGTACGCGAAAAAAATCCAGGGCTTTGAAGTATTTCCCGGACCTGTCGACACTCTGCTGCAGTACGTCCATCATGTGTCACCAATTGGTGGAGACTCAACAGGAGCCGTTGTGCGTGGTTGCATCCTCCATGACTGAGAAACGGGGGGGGGGCATATGAAGCGTCATCTGAGGCTTGTAACGTCCAACACTAACAGTGCAAAAAAGTTTATTAATTTCTACGTCAAACGAACTGACATGTCATCGGACGACGATTGGCCGTGAGTGGGAAGGGGGTTAGTGTTCCACGGGCAGGCTGTCATGGAAAAGCAAACAATACGTTAGAAATGCTGCATATTCTTTAATTTGTAATAGTAACCATGTTTATATGACCAGACATGAAATTAGTCTCAGTGTTCCCAGTGACCGCAATAGCAGCCAACGCTAGTACTATAAACGAAGGCGCGTCATTGCATAAGGCTCCACAAGCAGACGTGTTTCAGGACGGTAGTGAAGAAAAGGAGAGGGTGGGCAACAAAGTCTTAGTAATCAATTGATCACCAGCATCACCGAAGACCTATCAACGTAATGCTTGAACATGCTTCAGATAAGTAGAAAAGATTAATTTCCTTTTAACCTGAATGAGAATGTTACCGCCTTGCTCACACACAGTGTGGGCAGGTGTCCACCCCTCCCCCTCCTCGCTTCTCCGTTGCGACGGTTAGCCCTCGAACACCAGGTGACCGGATGTCTTCTCGTCACTCCCTCCCCTCCTTACCAGCACCATTTCCTTCCTGCCCACACTGACAATGGCACAACACACAAATACCAATACAGCACACAGACACCGTCAGAGCACACAGACACCAGACACCAGCAGAGCAGACACCAGCATAGCACAGAAACCGACACAGCACAGAGACACCAACACAGCACACAGACACCAACACAGCACAGCACAGACATGCACAGCACTGACACCGGCACAGTACACATACACAAACACAGCATACAGACACCAGCATAGCACTGACACCGGCACAACACAGCACAGACACCAACACAGCACAGACACAGTCAGAGCACACAGACACCAGCACAACACAGACACCAGCACAACATAGACACCAGCACAGCACAGACACTAGCACAGCACAGACACCGGCACAACACAGCACATAGACACCATAACAGCACACAAACACGAACACAGCACTGCACACAAGCACAGCACACGGACACCAGCAGTGCACACAAGCACTGCACACGGACACCAACAGTGCACACAAGCACAGCACACGGACACCAGCACTGCACACAAGCACAGCACACGGACACCAGCACTGCACACAAGCACAGCACACGGACACCAGCACTG